>WOVY01005573.1:0-10542 GCA_013436015.1 Rhipicephalus annulatus
AGAAGAGAGGCTTGACGCACACAGGCTCCACTCTTTTGCTGCAAAAGGTCAGCTATTCTGTCTTCCTGCTCTCTGAATTTATTCCAGGGGTTGCTTCGAACACCTTGCGATTCCGTTCGACACGGAGTCGAAGCTTTCTCAGTGGCCATTCGACACGCAATTACCAGTCGTACCATAGGCCAGCGGCTGCCGGTTCCAACATGGCTGGCTCATACCGCTCGGGTATGTCTGAGCCAGAGGCCGTTTCTGTACAGCCTCCAATGGCAGGCAGTCACCCTGGTCCGGGGGATTCGCCTCGATCAAATGGTTCGACATTCTCGCCGGACGGGGACAGGGCGCTGCTCGATGTAGATTTGCAGAATGCGCCAGTTACTTCCGTTCCCGCAATCCCCGACGTTACTGACATCCAGTTGCCTGCTGCAGCGGGTGAGGCGCAAACGCAAGGCTGCCTGCCGAAAGTGGTCAAATGACGCAAGCTTCTTTTTCATCGCGTGATCGCACATCAGAAACAGATCCACGATATTTATTCGATGCCTCATGTAAGGTACCTAATACCCATAGGTCCCAGATCATTGGGTTTGCTCCGCAAATTGTACAGGAGTGTGCTGATATCCGAGCAATTGCAGAGAAAACCAGGCTGGGCGAATGGACGAACTTCGTCACCAGTTGAACCTGTCGAGACATTCGGCTTCTCTCGGTGCGGCACTCTCGGCTCCTCGGCCTGTCCAAAACGGCCGTGACTTATGCGGCGGCAGCCGCGCGGAGCACGGTGCGTCCTACCGCGGTTCCCGCCCGTTTGGCCTGAGACTTGTTCTCACCTGTACTGCCATCGCACTGGTCTGAAATCGCTGACCAACACACACGCACACCACCAGGCGAGAGCATGAAACATATTATGTTTCTAACCCCACTCATTCCGTCTACCAATCCTGCCAATGAGGTCCGAAGATTATTAAGTCAAACATTGACCCTATTAGGGAAAACATTGGCGAACTGACTATCAGAAAGACACGTCATGGATTAACAATATTAACAAACGACCATAACGCTATTACTAGGTTAAAAAATGCACTTGAAAAGAACGCAATCACAAGCATGTCATTGTCAGTCCGATTGCCCCAAAAGCGAAAACCTCGCGTCAAACTCACTGTTGTAGACTCCGATATTCCAGCCGCCAACATAATCTCACAGCTAAACATGCGCAATCCGAACCTGCATTTAGACCCGACCACATGCCGAGTGGCAGTATCGTACAAGAGCGATCGGGCAACTTCACACATGTGCTCGAAGTGGATCCTTCCACCTGTCGCTCACTGCTTGCTCAGGAACGAGTTCTTCTCGGTTGGACAGCATGTAACGTGAGTGGGGGACTTTCATGTGCCATTGTGCACATATTGTGCAACGTACGGCCATACAAGAAAGTCCTGTCCTGTCGCCAACGAACCTGACAAAGTGGTGTGTACGAAGTGCACGGGTACACATCTCGGCGAAGCATGCACTCTTAGAACAAACGATCCAGGAATTGTTTGCAACGAATGCCAAAAGGTCGCAAGACCTAGTTCTCATCCAACTGGACACGAAATGTGTCCTATATTACGAGAACGTGTCGCCCGCATGAGGGCCAGAACAGGACTATGGATAATCCAGGAGGCGTGTACATCAAAGAAGGACGCAGCGGCCTCTATAACGTGCAGTGTTATTTACGATTTCCTGCATTAGTGCCCCGCATCCTTTTCGACTCATTTATATGGATCACATGGAGGTCGCTGCTTTTGCCGCTATTCTTCTAATTACGGCATATTCATACACGAAATTACACCATATGACACACACTTACAAGTAACTACACATCCCACAAAATTACACGATATTTCTTTCCTCAAGATATTGCTGGTTGCGCGGGTCACACTGCAATACATGAAAAAAGGCTCCTTACAGCTTTTCGCATTTTTGTTTTAGGAAAGGCGTTGCGCTTGTTATTTAAAATTGATCAGAACTATCATGACTCACAGCAATAGCTTAAAATTTTTACAGGCTAATCTAGACCATACACGTGATGCCACAAAATTATTGATAGAACACATGACGCAACAACACTTCAATTTCGCCTTCGTGTGTGACCCGCACATCCGCGCAGGCACTGTTCAAGGCATACCACACACCATAACAAAGTTCCACGCACCAAACAATCCTCGCGTCATGCTTCTAGTGCACAACACTAATTTTGACTTTTTCCCTTTACACGTAACAGATTTGATTGTTGCAGTAAAGTGTGAAAGCCTTGACCAAACATTAATACTGATTGCTGTGTATGCACCGCCGCAAAGACCTATTGACCCAGTTCTGGATGAGTTGCAATGTGTAGTTTCATTGATTACAGATTGTACTGTCATCATAGCCGGAGATTTCAATTCTAAGCATAGAATGTGGGGGCCAGCTATAGGGGATGTTCGAGGCTCTCAAGTAGTCCAATTCGTGACGGCGAATGACTTAGTCATATTGAACAACCCCAACTCCCCTCCAACTTTCACAACTCCGTATGCAGATTCATGGATAGATTTAACCATGGTTTCGCATGACCTCACTCGCGATGCTTACCATTGGAAGGTTCTCCAAATTCCTACTCTCTCGGACCACAACTACATTGAATTCTCGTTCTCGCAAGCACATACCAGCAGTGCTAAACGATTGACTAATCTAGGAAGAACGAAAATTCTTAACAAATTAAAGGACGATACTTGGTTCACAAAGATACTCGGCTGCAACATTGGGTCACCTGAAGCCCTAAACATGGTTATAGACAAGTTTTATGCGATATACTCTGCTTTAAGCCAACGTTACTCAAGACGCATAACATCGCGTAGTAATTTAGGTAATGGTTGGTGGACACCAGAATTGACTATTGAACGTAAGCGTGTTCGGGCTATGCGACGACGATACCAGCGAACAGCTGACCCCGTTCTTCGAGACATGTATCGCAAATTGTACGTTGATGCATTCTCAGCCTACAAGGACAAAATCAGGAAAGCAATATCATCGTTTGATAAAGACATTTGTGACTTTCTCACTAAGAAATGTTTATATGGTGATGTTTTCAAAACCCGCATTTCAAAAACACCACCAAGTAACTTTTCTTCCTCCTCTAGATTTACCTAACGGCACTCGCACAGCTTCTGTAATGGAGTCCGCCCGGCTACTACTCGATACATTGGTAGTAGTGGACAGCTGTTCTGAAGATAACATGCACCACACTATCATGCGTAACATTGCGGCTAGTCCTTACCCGTGGCATACTTTTGACCCTCCTTTTACAATATCTGAGATAGAGTGCGCGATGAAACAGGGTAACTCACACTCTGCCCCTGGACACGACGGATTAACCTACTCGTTCATTAAAGGATTATTTGAGTACCATCCTCATTTTTTCTATTTTATCTTCAATACCGCCTTAAGAATCTGACACTTCCCACAGGCTTGGAGAAGAGGGAAAGTAATATTCATACCAAAGCCAGGACGTCCGCTCAATTCGCCTAATGCATATAGACCAATAGTTATGAACTCTGTATTCAGTAAAGTATTAGAAAGACTCTTAAATGCTCGTCTGTATTATTTCCTGCACAATAATAATCTTCTTCACAATAATCAATACGGTTTTACGCACAATAAAAGTGCTACTTTAGCACTATACACACTGCGAAGCAAATTGGCTGCATACAAGGCAGCCAAACTTCCTACCATACTCATATCTCTTGATTTTGTAGGAGCATTCGATAGTGTTTGGCATCCTGCAGTCTTGAACTTTTTACGCAAGCACAGGTGTCCACAAAACTTGTACTTTCTACTCAAATCCTTTTTATCGAACCGCACTGTAACTTTTTCAACCAACGTTGCAGAAGAGACAGTTCGTACAACGATTGGCAGCCCGCAAGGATCCCCTATCAGTCCGCTACTGTGGAACATAGTAATATACAGCTTACTCAATCTTCCCGTGCCACCCGACGTACACATACAGGCGTACGCGGATGATACCATCATTGTTATCACAGATAAGTCAAGACTCCGATTACAAGCAAAGGCTGAGCATGTCCTGGCTTTGGTATCTGGTTGGGCACGAGAACAAAAAGTTACCGTAAGCGCCGAGAAGTCGTTCTTCGTGTTCTTTAATAACGGACACATGGGTACATCAAAACGCTGCCCATCTATCCGCATGGATGGCATTTTTCTCAAACACAAGAAAGAAATAAGATTCTAGGCGTATTATTTGACCCCTCTTTAAATTTTCATGCCCACATTGACTATATTAAAGGAAAGGCTGAAGTGTCCACGTCCCGGCTCCTCGCATTTGTTAAATCGCACCGTTCATTAAAAAGTACACTCATTAGACGACTCTACCGTCAAGTGATATTGCCCTCTCTCACGTATGCATCTCCGGTATGGTGGCCTATGTTCCCATCAAAATTCATTAGGGCGCGAGTTTTATCAGTTCAGCGAACCGTCTTAATTTCCTTAACAGGTGCATTTTACACCACACGTACGTCATCCCTACAGATTCTCGCTAACGCGCCTCCGTTACCACTAGAGTTGGACAGACAATCTGCAGAATTTTTCTTATTTATACTACGGAACGTAACTTATTATGGTGTAAAAACATTCAAACCGGCTGACATACTATATCCATGCAGTCCATGGGCTCATCACCCCAGTAAAAAATATAACTTTACTTTCACTAAACTCTCACCATCACAAGAAGCGGTTATTTTCAAAACAAAAGCCATTCACGTATACACTGACGGCTCATACACGTCCTACGCGGCGGGTGCGGCATATATTGCTTTGACAAAGGATGGAAAAATCATAACTGTTAGAAAATTTCAGATCCGCAACGCTTCAAGCGCATACGACACGGAATTAATAGCATTCCAAGAAGCCCTTCATTTCATTTTTACAAACAACTTTAACACGCCAGCCCACATTTACACAGACTGTCTATCGCTTCTAATGAAGCTTTCAAGTCTCACTGATAACGATGAAAGAATTCGGAACATTAAGCTGCTTCTTAACCATATAATCTCGTCAGGCAAAATTATAAAAATGTTTCATGTACCTGGCCATATGGGAATTTTGGGAAATGAGCTAGCTGACGCTGCAGCTACATTAGGAGGGAATCAGGCTTCGTGCGTTACGCCAAAATATCTATTCGGTCAGTACGAACTCAGTTTCATAAAATCTTGAATTCATATTGGCACACCCATTGGCAGACTGAGGGACCTGAGACAACGCTATTTCATTGGATCACAAGTCCGTACAAAATTCCTCAATGGTTCCCGCCTCCTAAAAATTTAACACACTTATTATCTGGTCACGGACACTTTCAGTATTATCTTCATCGATTCAATATAACTGCATCGGACAGGTGTATGTGTGGTGCACCTTGCTTGAACGAACAACACTACTTTAATGAATGCCCGAACACGCAACACATTGTGACCCATTTACGTGTGCCCAAAAGTGATACAACACTACCTGCGCATTATTATGGGCTATTGACCAATAGAAAATCTCGCGCGTATCTACTTCAGTTAGTGGCTGTCATGCGCAACTCTGTTTCTATGACATCCACATGACACGCATTAGCTACCAACACTTTATCAGGACGTCGCTTCATACTCCGAATCACCTCCCTATCACAACTTTTGCGTGAGTGCTCTCGATTACAGTCGCAGTTATGCCAACAAAGGTGGGGGAAAACCTCGGCGACTGATAACGATAGCATCACTGCTCCATTTTCCCTAAGTACTCGAACCATAGGATTCGCAACGCTTGCGCAAGTACCTAATCCCGCCCCCCCCCTTTTTTTTAAAAAGCTTGTTACTATTGCGAATGGCGCCTTGTCTAAGTTCGCAGCGGCAAACAGGCTGCCCAAGGTTCCCTGCTGCATCGCTGGTTGGAACGACAGCCCGACGTGCCTGGCTACATGACTCCTGGTGAAGAAATGGGCTTCGACATCACAGAGGCCACTGCTACAATCCTCATCAACGTTTACTCATCCTCAAGACCACTGGCTCGCATCCCACTTCGTTGTCTGTTTTTGGACTTTTTGCACTCAACGACAATGCATTTAAAATAAATACACACACACACACAAACACACACACACACACGCAACACACACACACACGCACACACACACACACACACACGAACTCCAAAAACTCAAGTGGGGGAAATACACTGCTGCTGCATATCGACCTGCTCATTCCTGAGAAGCTAACTAGTTATTACAGTTTCATGCTGCACTCACTAGGTTTTACCCATGTTATTTTTTTAACTAATTGGCTTTTTCAAATAAAAATAAAAATTTGGGAAGTTTCCCCTCTTCATTTATGTTAGATTGGCTTGAGCCCGTTATACCTCCTGGTGGTACGGGCTACCCCCTTTTTTACTTTTAGCTATTTTTACATATAGGGGGCGGAAAAAGCACACACACACACACACACACACACACTCCACAGTAGTGCAAGCAGTAACTTGTACCGTAAGGTCCAACCGAACATAACGCCGAAGCAAAAAACAATTAAGCCCATATGTTAACATCAGCCTTTATTATAGAAAAACGTAAAATCTGACAACAAGACTCTGATGGCATTCTGTAAAACTTTGAAATATGTCACGGGACCAAGTTTATTTCTCTCTATACTAAAAATTCATTGTTTTCAATACAATAAATCTCCACAACTTTCAAAACATTTGCGCTAGTCGGGCAAACGACTGAGACGTATGGCGTTTGATTGACACCTGTACAATAGGAAAAAAACATCTAGAAAGAGAAGGCGAGTTTGTGGAGTCACATTTAAAACCTATTACATCTCGCAGTATTAATTTCGACATTAAAAAGAGAACATTCAAAAAGGTAGTGTAATTGGGGTTGTATTAATGTAATGTCAGTGTTCGTATATTTCTAACTGCAAAACAACTCCTCACTGCTGCTTGCACAATATTCTTCAGCTGCTGAGATAACTGGTGCCTTCAAGAGAAGTGGAGCGAAGCTGTTCTTTCGGTACAGAAAATTCAATCCCGGAAACCTAAAATAAATACACAAGGAACAATGACTGAAATTTCACAAAGAGTGCAACATTCAGTGTGCACCATGCATACCTAACTGCTTTCTTAAGTGTAAGTAAAAATTGAGTGCATAGCAAGCATATTCAGTGGCATCGGGCTCCTATCCAGTGAGAAATGCTAGAAAAGGTATGTTGAGCAATAAACGCCATAAAAAGCACGCTGTGGCAGAATCAATATGCCTTTCGTGCCGTAGATATGAACCCTACTTTACCCTTCCAGCTTGCTCGTGCAGGCAAATAAAAAGGTGCGCTGCTCCAAGTTGATAATGTTCCATAAACTGCATGCAACGACCAATCTAAGTGAATGTCAAGTTCTATGCTTAAGCATGCATCAACACAGCTGCATGTGTATTTCTGCAGATCTACCACGGTACTCACTTGATTAGTTTATTAAAAGGAATACAGTACGACGCGCAACGACATATACATATTTTATCTGTATTGCACAAAAGCGCAATGCCACTGAGTATACATGACGGTATGCGCATCGAGAAGGTATTCGGTGCAGGTAACTTGTAAAATTAAGTGCTGTACAGTTATGTATTAAAATGCGAATGATACTAGTGTTCTTGAATGGGCTGACATTGACACGATTATATAATGGAAGAATTGGCTATTGGGTCATTCCACATCAGACGTCCCAGCCATTTTGGTGACCACCGCAAATGTATTCGAAAAAAAATCGCACTGATTTCACTGCATTAAACAAGGTAACTGCTAGAATATTTCGCAGACAAATATTTTATTGGTCACGTGGCTGCCTCCTGAACTTCCCGGAATCTCGTCTGGATGTTTGTGAAAAAAATTATTTCATAAGTATATCTTCTTCCGTGCCAATTTTCATCTACAGGTTAAGTGAAGGGCTTGCGTAAAGTGTTAGAAGCTCAGTAATATTATTACCATTTTTCGACCACATACGCCTCAAATAATTTAGCCGAAATATTTTATATTTGCATTCTTCCATATCAATGCTGCACTTTGAATGAATATCTGAGGAGTGAATGCTTAATCAACATAAGGTATATTTGGAGGAAAAAATATTTTAGACCCCTCAACCTGTCAAACTTTACGAGAAAATATCGCAAATTTCACAAAATGTTTTCTATATAATGAGACGCAACTTGCACCATGTGGTGGTTGAATTAAAATAGACTTTGTACCTAAATAGAAGCAAATAAATAGTTCTTTTCATGTGCCAAATTTTATCATAGCAATTTATGTTTTGAGAAAAAGATCACAGCATATCCACGGAGTGAATTATGAAGAGTGGGGCGTAGCATTCGTCCTTCCGGACGCACAAACAGATGGACAGACAGTCTGACGCCAGTATGGACGAACAGAAAGATGGACAGACTCACGGACAGACCGACACACGGAAGCCCGGACGGATGGATGCACAGATGAACTGACGGAAGCACAAATGTACGGTCGAACGATTCACCCCACGAATCATAATTTTGTCCGTGTATATGCTGTGAAAACCACTAGAGCTATCTATTGTGCAACTCATCAAGTGGCTACATAATACTAGTACGACTACAGTGGAGGGAATGACCCACGGCCTCAAGAGCTTTGCCCCTAAATGATTTTTGAAGTTCCAAGTTCCTCATTCGCCATTTGGTCATACAGCAGCAGACGCCTCGAAGTTCTCCATTGCCGTTGATGGGAAAATTCAAAAAATATTTTACTCCTTGAGATAGAAATTGTAATGATGAAACTTGTCACATATAAAGAACTGTTTCTTTGCCTTCAATTTAGGTAAAAGGTGATTTTTATTTGGACCACAACATGGTGCCAATTGCATCTCAATACAGACAAAAATGACAATTGTGTGAAATGAGTGATCTTTTCTCGTAGAGGTTAACAGCTTAAGATGTCTAAAAATAATTTTTCATCGAAATATATTTTCTGTGAAGTAAGTAGTCACAGCTCAGATATTCATACAAAGTGCAGTATAGCAATGAGAAAATGCAAACATAACACACTTTGGCTAAATTCTTGCAGACGTATGTGGCCTAAAATTTGTATTAATATTGCTGAGTTTCAAACGCCTTACATAAGCTCCTTTACTTAACATGTACCAAAATTAATATAAAAAAGGTGCGGTACTTGTAAAATATTTCTTTTTTCACCCAGAACACTCAAACAACAGTCTGGAAAGTTTGAAAGGCAACTACGTGACCAAAAACTTTTTTCTCTCCGAAATATTCAAGCAGTTCACTGCTTACCGTGCATTAAATCAGCTCGATTTTTTTTTCTCAAACACATTTGCCATAGCCGCGAAATTGGCAGGGAAATGTCGAATAAAGTGACCCTGTTACCTTCACTGAATGACCATTGCATACTGCTAAATTAGGGCCTTTGTTTCAATCAAGCTGCCAGGCTGAGAAAGCATAACTCATTCCCGATGCAGCGTAGGCTGGTCAGTGGCTGTGCGTGTTGTGTTCCCAGATAGATATGCTGCCCAGTCTTACATTTTGGCTGTGTGAAGAAGAAGATGTGCCTGCAGCGAGCAGCATCGCCAACGCCCGGCGCTCTCGGCTCGCGCTTCGGTTCGTTGCTGTGCCGATCGCTGGACGGTTCATCACGCTGTCTCGTCGCTGCCTTTAACGGCTAATAAACCTCTTCACATTTGGTGGAAGGTGCTGTTAATCCCCGTTGCTACACCCTGGAGCTGCGAAGCCGCACGCTACCACCTGTCATGACTACCAACGCCACTACATCGACGTCTTCGCTCCTGTTCAACTGCCCTGGCCATCCCAGGCTACGGGAGCCGAAAGTCTTCAGCGGTGCGGATGGGACCGACGTAGAAGACTGGCTCGAGCACTACGAACTGGTGAGCGCCAACAATAAGTGGGATGAAGCCGACAAGCTGGGCCACGTGATATTTTATCTCACTGGCGTCGCCGAATTGTGGTTTAATAACCACAAACACAACATCCCCACATGGAGCGTCTTCAAGACGTCATGTGCTGAAGTGTTCGGTCGGCCGGCTGTCCGCAAGCAGAGGGCAGAACAGCGCTTGCGCGTCCGCTCTCAGCAGACTGGCGAGACCTTTACCAGCTATATTGAGGACGTCGTCGACCTTTGCCGACGTGTGAATGACACCATGCCCGAATCTGACAAGGTTAAAAACATCCTGAAGGGCATCGACGACGGCGCATTTCAAATGCTCTTGGCAAGGAAATGTCGAACTTGACAACAAGAGTTTCATCTTTGGGTGCATTTATCGATCCCCATCTTCATCAGTGAAAAATTTCTGTGACGCCCTCCAAAACGTAATGCACACATTGGCTCTCAATCACGCAAATGTAGTGATCATGGGTGACTTTAATATTAATTTGCTTGACCTTTCTTCTCCTAGTTCTTTGAATTACTCCAGTGTTTACCAGAGTTTTGGCTACGAATGTTTAATATCCAT
>WOVY01005574.1:0-62234 GCA_013436015.1 Rhipicephalus annulatus
TTCATGAAAACCACACCGTTCCCAATACCGTTGTTGGAAAAATATTTTGTGTTTTGAAGTTTTTGACAGCCCAAAGCAAATAAAAATCGCGTGAAACCTCTGCGTGCAGATTATGTACTCGGTTCTTGATGAACAACAAAGAAATTCCTCACTTCAACAAACCTTTTAGGGTATCAATTTTGCAGCAGCAAAGTAACTCCTATTTACTTTATTGACAGCACTTTACAAAATAGCAGGTTGCCCTCTGTAGGCCTAATTTACAATGCATCAGTCTAACACATCGACTCTGTTTCCCGCATACGTCCTTATGAAAACCCGAACTCAACTTTCGCCCACTTTGAGATATATTGGCCTAGAAGAGTATAAGAGCGAAGACTTGGAAGGAAAGGAAGACTACTCCTACGCTCAACCTGCAACCGAGTTTATTTTCGAATGATCTCGGCACGAAAACAAACGCGCACGCACAGTCGTTTCTGATTTTCGCTGAATCAACAAAAAACATTTGGGTAAAAAACGTGTGAAAGTATGAGATATCATGATTGGGGCATGCCTAATCAGTTTTTAAACTTTACTGCGTTCAAGCATATTTATGTTCTTCGCAGCGTTGTCCCACATACATATTATGGTAACGTTTGGGGCTCGCTTTGAGCCCACCACCCATGTTTCACTGCATACCCTCTATATATTTTCAATATATGCGGGTGATCAATTTGCGCCCCCCTCCCACATCATAGGAGAATAGGAAGGCGCCTCCCCCCACCCTACGCGAGCACGCCTGTGTATACGAGCGACGCTTACCACGTACAGAGGCAAACGGTTATATGCGGAGGAAGAATGAGAAAGGTTGATATGTCACTTTAAAATCGGAACAACGTTACAAGATGGAGGTATACGATGCCCTATATGACTTCTATGTCATGATTGAAATGTATGGATGTGTCAGTTACCTTCGTTAACTACTAACGTCACGTCATATTAAATTTACTGTATGTGGAGCTAGCAAAACGACCGCGAGCACGCTATGAGCATGGTATGTTGTCATGTTCCTACATGATACGTTTGTCAGGATTATCGTTTTTGCACTAGTCCTATACTTCTGTCATCCAGTACAAACAAATTTGGTATATGGAGCTAGCAAAACGGCCGCGAGCGCATCATGAAGGGCCCCAGATACTCCAATGTAGCGTTGATGCGCGCGCACGATGCGCACAGCGACGTTACGTTAGCAACACGCCAGCACTCTATGGTGTGACGGCAGGCGCGACGTGTCGGCGCGGCCCGACGGCAACCGGTGCGAAATGCGGCATGCTGCATTTCGCGCGGATGCGTTATCCAGAAAACACTGCGTCTCTCTCTTTCCGTGACGGAGATACGTCGGACTCCCTGAAACGCGCATGCGGCAATGCAGCTCAGCACGGTGCGCACCTGCGATTATATGGCAGCACCAGTGCCTGGCGTGGCAACGCCTGCATGACCAGACGAAATCAACGCTGGTGAGCACATGCACCATATCACGTCGAAATGTATTGGCGCCTTGACTGTGGCATGTAGTAATGTTCTCACATGTCCCGCACCTCATGATTATCATGTTTGCACCAGTCACATACTTCCGTCATTCATTGACGTCACGTGATACCAAATTTGGCATAAGTGAAGCTAGTGAAACGGCTGCCAGCAATCTATAAGCGTGGCATGTAGTGATGTCACAATACACGCATGTCACTATTTTTATGTTAGGGTCTGTCGCTTGTCTTCGCCAAGCTGTCATGTCATACCATACCAGTTTTTCAACGTGCCATGTGAACGAAAGCACCACAAGAGTTACTGGACTATGAAATGTAATTCATGACACTCATACCATTCATATCATGATTTTCATATTATGACTAGTGAAATATGTTCTTCAAACAGTCATGCTATGCCATATAGATTTTGGTAATGATACCATTATCGAAACGGCCAGGATAGCTAAAAGTCGTATGCGGCTAGATAGATAGATAGATAGATAGATAGATAGATAGATAGATAGATAGATAGATAGATACGCACAAATTTGCCGAAGTTCGCTATGAAATGCTTCACATTTTAATATTATCACGTGATGACGTCATCTTGAGATCATCTTCTTCTTGAGCCTAACTACGCCCACTTCAGGACAAAGGGCCTCTCCTATGTTTCACCAGTCAAATCGGTAGTGTGCTTACCCCTGCCAATTTATACCCAAAACTTCTTAACCTCCTCCGCCCACCCACTTTCTGTCTCCCCATAACCCGCTTGCCTTTTTAGGAATTCAGTTAGTTCCTCAAATGACAAACGGTTATCCTGTCTACGTGCTACATGCCAAGCTATTGTACATTTCTTCTTCTTGATTTCAACTACGATATCCTTAACCCCGGTTTGTTCCCTAATCCACTCTGCTCTCTTCTTGTCTCTTGGGGTTACACCTACCATTTTTCTTTCAATTGCTCGCTGCGTGAGACCATGACATAAAAATGCCAAAGTTGTGGCGCCATCATGACGCCTCATAATGGCATCGTTGCTTTACTTTCTCTCCATGATCGGCCAACCAATCACAAATGCAGTTCAAAACAAAGTTAAAGTAAAATAAATTACTTAAGACCCTGGAGGTAGTGCAAAACCACGTTTGATGCAGAAAACTCTCGAGAGATGGGGGCAAATTAAATTGATTCACTCGAGAAAAACAACGTCTATTTTTCATAGAGCCGTCTAAGGCGATAGAACAATTCGGGATCTTGCGACGTGCTATCGTTAATGGCGGCGGAAAAAGAAAACAAATCCAGTTATGGATCTCATCATCGATATATCATGTTAGTCATACTATGGGGCCGATCATAAACCAAATGAACGAAACACGAGAGTTACGCCAATTACCTTCTTCTCAAATGCGAAGCATTTCTCGGCGAACTTCGGCAACTTTGAGTGTATCTATCTATCTATCTATCTATCTATCTATCTATCTAGCCACCTACGACCTTTTATCTCTCCTGGCCGTTGCGATAACTGTATCAAAACCAAACTTGGTAAAGCATAACATGAGTGTATGAAGAACATATTTGACTAATCATAACAAGAAAACCACGATGTGTGTCATGAATGTCATAATTTACAATTTTATGGTCCTGGAACTCTTCCTGTAGTTTAGTTCACATGGCAATGTTGCAAAACTGGTATGGTATCCCATGATTGCATGGAAAGCACAAGCAAAAGACCCTAACACAAAAATCATGACATGCGTGTCATGCAACAACATCACTATCTATCATGCCCATGATGCGCTCGTGGCCATTTCGCTAGCGTCCATATACCAAATTTGGTATTACAGTGCGTGAATGGATGACGAAGGTATAGTACTGGTGCAAATATGATAAACATGAGATGCCTGTCGTAACAACATGACTACATGCTACGCTCATGATGCGGCTCACGGTTGTTTCACTAGCTTCATATGTACAGAACTTGGTATTACGTGACGCCAATGGACGACATAGGTAAGTGAAACACTCAAACGTGATAATTACAACATTCCTGTCATGTAACAACCGGACTACATGACACACTCATGATGCGCTCGCAGCCATTTCGCTAGCTTCACATATGCGAAATTTGGTATCATGTGAGGTCAATGGATGACGAAGGTATGTTACTGGTGCAAACGTAATAATCATAAGATGCGTTTCATACGAGACCATAACTGCATGCCAAAGTCAAGGCGCCAATACATTTCGACGTGACGCAATGCGCGTGCTTGATGGCGTTCATTTTGTCGCGTCACGCTGGCGTTGCCACGCCAGGCAGTGGGTCCTGCTATATAGTGGCAGGCGTGCGCGGCACTGCGTTGCCTTAAATCATGCGCCCGCAGGCACGTTTGAGCTCGTCTGGTGCCCCTCCCTAACGAAAAGAGGGAGACACAGTGTTGTCTGGGTAACGCATCGGGGCGAAGTTCGCGTCAGATGCCGTCGGGACGCGCCGACGGACGCTGGCCGCTCCGAGTCACCTCCAGACTAGAGATTCCTCCCACGCCCTCCTTCTTCATGCTTTTGTGAGTAAAAACATAGCTCTTTGTCCGGGAAGTCTTTACTCGACCGTGGAATTTAACAGACTTACTTCGGGCTGTTCGGTGAAGACTTTCACAGCCAAGACTGTTTAGAGCGTTTATAAACGTGAGAGTGCTCTTCTAAACAACTTTCTGGTGACCAAGCATGGCCGATACATCAGCGTCTCCGTGACACCACACCGACACCGCTGCAACTTTCGGCGCTTGGCCGCGTTCATGCAAATGTCGAGCGCGTTGCAGTGACAATTAGTGTGTACATGATCTACACTGCTTAGACATGGCTTCTCTGGTTTCTAGCATCGAATCAGCAGCAATGGATGCTGCAGACATCAACAAATATCCAGTGAATCCAGACGATGGTTCTTGGTTAACTGCTACCCGGCGACGCAAGCCAAAAACCACAACGAATTCTGCACCCGAGCCCTTGTCTGCCAAAAATCAAGTGATCCGGCAGCCGCCACCCCTACCTGTGGATGACTTCAAGGTGGTCTTCCTACCACGAGGAGGCCTTCGTCTCAGTGAATGGGCACATCACCTGTTGGCACGCGCCATCTGCAAGGCCGCTGAGCTGCCAGTAGAAACACTCAACAAGCTCCTTTTTCGCATCCAAGCGGAACGCAATATAGCCATTGCGAGTGCACAAGACGAAACTACTGCTGCAAAGTTGCAAGCCACCACTGCACTTAATCTAGGATCGCATAGATATGAAATAGAAGCCTATGTAGCCACTCCAGAGAATTCTAGCAAGGGTTCATCATCGACCCCGAGAAGAATACTTCACCTACCGAACTCCTTGTCAACATCTACGCCTCCAACGCCGAAGTCTATCACGGCCGAATGGTGGAATCCACAAGCACGGCATTGATAACTTTTGCAGGCCTTCAATATACACGTTATGTTTACTACTACCACGCGAAATACCGATGCTACTGTCGCCGACCTCGCAAACCAGTTTGCACAATTTGTCTAGAATTTGGACAGTGCACAGACGTATTTTCAACCCAGACAAAACGCCCATGCCAAGCATGTAGAGTTGAAACACCAGTGCCGGAGGACAGCTGTACAACTCAATGCTTCCACTGCAAGGGTGACCACCCAGCTACGCACCCAAATGTCTTGCGAGGGAACAAAAAACTCTAGACAAGCATCACGTAAAGAAAACACAGGAGGCGAACGCGTTAGCACCACCACCTACATCTCCACCCAAGGGACACCGGCGCAAGTCCAAAACGAGGCGCAGCTAATCCAAGAGCAGAGCGAAGTCTCAGAACAGGGCCTCACAATTTTTAAACAACACACCAGGAACCACATTCAAAACCAACACCATTACCCTGGAACTGATCTCCGAAAGAACAGAGCCGCGAGTGCGGAGAGACCAGAATCGCCACCAGCCAACAAGCCAGCGCCCGCTGGACAGACGCCTCTGGCTAAGGTGAGTTGGGCAGCGGGGCCTCCCGCACTGAAATCTCCTTTACCTAATTCCTCCCATCCACTCTCATCACACAACCACCCCAACGTATCTCTTACATCCAACGCACATAACTGCACTAAGCAAAAAATTCAAGATGCCCTCACAAAACTGAGAGATTCGCTTAAGGCTGAAGAAACCAGCACGATCACTCAGGCTATTAATGATTTACGTGCAGAACATGGGCAAATGGTGAAGACCCATACCTAAGCAGCTGTAACAGAGCGAAAGCAGCGCATACAAGAAAGCTTCGCACCATTTAGTACAAGGCCCCAAGACTCATTGCCACTAGCAACAAGCCCCAAAAATCTGACCAAGTGACCCCACCCTTACATCCGCCCATCACTCTTAACTCAGGCCACAGAAAAAAAAGAGCAAGATGGGCTTCCATAGTCCGGCCTTAACCATGTGGCAGTAGAAGTACAAAGACTTTCGGCGAAGGAAGAGCGCCCTGCAACAGTGCACTGAGACTTTTGCGCACTCGCCGAATATCATAGCTCTGCAGGAGACGCACTGCACACCGACCCTCTTGGGCTTCCATACATACACAGATCAACAGACACCATCACTTGTCGCAATACTCGTATCCAAACACTTGACAGCTATAGAACACTCACTGACGTCATTCATTCCACACGTGCTTATTGAACTTATTCCTCAGAAACGCAGTCATCAGAGCTTGTTTATAACAAACATCTACAGCTCCCCTAAATCTAGGAGTGACGAGTTCGGGTACCTTATAGCGAAAACATGCAAGCTAGGGGAACAATTTGTAGTGTTTGGTGATTTTAACGCCAACACACACTATGGGGATACCTGTCGGCCACGCGTAACGGTACCAAGTTAGAATGCCTCATCTGCAATCACAGATTTACATTGTTCACAGATCCGCAAGAGCCCACCAAATGTGGAACCAGCGCAACCAGAGATACGTGCCCTGACCTAACCTTTGTAAGGGGAGTAAGCAATTATAACTGGTCAAATCTACATGAAACGTTAGTGATCATTTCATCATCTCCACTACACAGGCAGTCTTCAACCCCCTTGCTGCAGTGCGGAAAGTCCCTCTCACTAATTGGGATACATTTAGAAAACAACGCGCTCAGGCTGACCACAATGGGCCACCTTTAAATGAATGGCTACCGTGCCTGCAAGCTGACCTCGATAAAGCGACCAAAAGGATAAGCACTACAGCCGAGATTACAGATGTCGACAGGCAACTTGTACACCTGTGGGAAGCACGCAGAAGCCTCATCAAACGCTGACATAGGCAGAGGCACAATCGCAAGCTTAAACTTCGCATTGCTCAAGTCACGTTGCAAGCCGAACAATAAGCAACAGAGCTCACGGGGAACAAATCGCACAACTTCTGTACGTCACCTAATGAAACGCTAAGCACTGCGCGCACGTGGACTATACTAAGAGTCTTTGTTGACCCGGAAAGTACCAAGTCCTAACAAGCAGTACCATACAAACACTTCTTCACAAGCAGGATGAGGATGACAACGGCATCTTACAGAGGCTCCAAGAAAAGTACATCGCTAAAGGCCCTCAGCCAAAATAGAAAGTCTACCCATATACAGAGCTAACACCGCTGGATGCTGATATCACTGTGCACGAACTTCGAACTGCCCTTCTGGATATCAAGTGCAACACAGCACCACGAAAATAATTTAATAGTTTCTCATACGAAACCTCAACGACGAAGATCTAGAACAGCTCACAGATTTTTACAATACTCACTTGAAACTCGGAACGTTGCCCCAGGAATGGAGACATGCCGAAATAATACTAATACCTAAGTCCGGCAAACCCATAGAGCATGGAAACCTGCGACCGATCTTGTTAACGTCTTCCCTCGGAAAATAATGGAGCACGTCGTCCCCCAAAGACTGCAACCGTATCTTGAGGCCCAGGGGTCCTTCCCGGACACACTGTTTGGGTACCGGGCCTATCTTTCCACGCAATACGTTCTTCTCCAACCAAAAGAGGAAGTAATGGACAGGTTTAGTTCTACGCAAACTACAGCTCTGCTTGCCTTGGACGTCCGCAGTGCTTTTGACAACGTCTTGCATGACCTAATATTGGCACACCACAAGGCACATCACAAGGCACATTCTTCAACATCGCCATGGCTAAGTTATCACCTCTACTCGCCACCATTCCAAGTCTGTGACATGCTTAATAAGTGGACGACGTCACTATATGGGTGACCAAAGGCTTAGACGGACAAATACAGGATGCCCTCCAAGGAGCAGTAAATGCAGTTCTAGCATACGCATGAGCAGGTAGTCTAACGTGTTCTGCAAAGAAGTCAGAATTTCTCATTCGTCGTCCCCAGCGAAAGCCGCAAATCACAGTCACTATCGAGGACCATGTCATTCCCCGCGTACAGATACTCCACGTCCTTGACCTTCATATACAAGTTGAACTCATTACAACGCACACAATGAAAATATTAGAACAGCAAGTTTATAAAGCACGCATATGATCCGCCGCATCACCAACCCAAGGCATCGACTACAGGAGCAGGAAATGCTACGTAAAGTTAATGCCTGCATAGTAAGTCGCATCACCTACCACGTCCCTTATCAAACCCTGACGCCTGCACAAGAAAGAAGACTGGACATTCTCTTCAGTAGAGCCGTCAAAGCGGCGCTTGAACTACCTACGTACGCATCCACCAACTGTCTTCTAGCCACGGATGTACACAACAACCTGGGGGAACTAACCGAAGCACAACGTATTAGTTGTGCTTCGTGCACAACGTAATAGGACTCCGCAGCACCTAAGTGGGAGAGCGGCTACTGGTCAGGCTAGCGTACCCTCTGAATCGATGTGGATACAGCACACCAGGGAAACAGCTACCCATTGCTTTCCGAGCGAAAATTGCAGTCACGCCTTTTCCACGCAATATGCACCCTGAGCGAAACGCTCAGCGCCGGTGGGCAAGGGTGATAAACTTCACGCGCTTCATCGATCAGTCTTCTTTAAACACTCTCTTATACTGCGACGCAGCTAGACACCGCTCCCACAGTTTTACAGTTGGAGCAGTGGTGAACAATGATCACGACATAGTAGCCTCAATCAGCGTACCTACAAAGAACATATCTGAGGGCGAAGAGTGTGCCATCGCTCTGACAATTTCCTACATTGCCATGAACCTTTTCACACAGATGTTATTCTAATCTTTACAGACTGATGGGATACCAGTCGTGCCTTCACACCGGGTATTTCTCACAGCACACACACCAAATTTTGAACACCGCATTCCACACACCACACAAATTGCGACTTCTCTGGACCCCTGGACACGCCTCTCCCACTGGTCATGACTGCGCTAATGCAGCTACCCGAGCACTCACTAACCAGGATCCGGAGGAAGAGCTGTCCAACCCAGACGAGGAGGACACACACGCGGAACTTCTAGGATATTGAGACGCTGTCGAATACTATAAATGAGAACGCATTCGGTACCCCTCACCACACCACATGCTCACACGAGAAGATGCAACTGCGGTGAGTCAACTGCAGACGAACACATTTCCTAACCTCTATTTCCTCCACATTCTTTATCACACTTCTTACACTGACAAATGCTCTGGCTACGGAGCGGTACCGACGTTATTTCACTGTAACGCTGGAATATCAGCGTTTGCCTCCCAGGCGCTTTTCCAACTCTTCGCTGGTTCTGCCAACTCTTCGCAGAACCAAACGGGCGATGGTTTAGCGGGCGCGGGACGCAGCAGCGGCTATTGGAGCTCTGAACAGAGAGCCCCATTCAACATTTTTCCATGAATGAAATTAAAAGTTTCTCTCTCTCACTCTCCTTCTGGTCGTGCCTCGCGTTAGACTGCAGATTGCTCACGTTTTGCTAACGTAGTGTCGCTGTACTTGGCGTGCGCACGCGTCAACGCTACACTGGAGTATAGTGAGGCCAACACGATGTGCTCGGGTTCGTTTACCTAGCTCCACATATACTGAATTCGGTGTTACGTGATGTCAATGGACGACAAAATATATCACTTGTGCAAACATGATAATCTTGGCACGCGTGTCATGTAAGAACATGACACCATAAAACGCTAAGCGCGCTCGCGGCTGTTTCGCTAGCTCCACATATACTAAATTTGGTATCACGGGACGTGAATAGATGACGAAGGTAAAGGACACATCTAAACATGAAAAGCATGACACGTAAGTCATGTATGGCATCAGTTACCTCCACCTCGTAATGTTGTTTTGATTTTAAAGTGACATATCAAATTTCTTATTCGTGCTTCGCATATCATCGATTCCCACTGTACATGGTATCCGCCATTTTTTTTTTGTACCACGTCCACACCGACAGGCACACACTGCTTCGTATGAGCTACTTTAAACTTTCAACTATCCGAGAAAACAGAATAGGGCAGGAGGAAGACTTAAAAAAATCTCACGCACAAAATAAAAGAGGTCTTGAATTCATTAGCATGTGCTAGTCATTTACAGCGCACACACTTGCTACGTTTTAAAAAGCATTTATAGTATTTCTAGATGATTATCTTCTGTAGTACGTTCAAATTTGTCATTCCTCACGTAAATAAATTAAGCCTCCTTCGTCATGGCAAAGTGCGTTTAGAAAGTGTTCATCAGGCTGCCGAGTATGTGCGTACGATTGCGGTGATATATCATGCAAGACTTAAACAATCTAGATCTCTCTTCCGCACCCCACAAAAACATTCCAAACGCGGTGATTGGCTGCACCATTACGTCACAAGGACATAGTGTTCAATATTGCCAAAGTTTCTCCATTTTTGGCGAAAACCGCAAAAATATTAAGCACGTAGCAGACACCCGCCGCTTTGTCGCAGCTTCCATCGCGGGAAAAGCCCACGGATGGATGGATGGATGGATGGATGGATGGATGGATGGATGGATGGATGGATGGATGGATGGATGGATGGATGGATGGATGGAAGGATAGATGGATGGATGGATGGATGGATGGATGGATGGATGGATGGATGGATGGATGGATGGATGGATGGATGGATAGTATATCCATCAGTATATATATATATATATATATATATATATATATATATTGAATATGCACAATGCGAGCGTTGTCAGTGTTTGCCAGATTGAGAGAGAAAACCAGCCTGTGCAAATCCAAATGTCGGTGTAAGTGCCCATCCGGTTCTCATGGTGTGCTGGCCAGTTCTCGGCGTGTGTCGGGCCACCCAAGATTGTCGCCGCGGTGGCGGGAGGGGTCCGCGACGGCGTGCGTAAGGAAAGAGTTTCCCCTGAATGGGTTGGTTGGCCCTTTATCTTTGATCTTTGTCCGTTTCCCCTGAATGGCGGTCAAGTGGTAGGCGAGCGTAAGCACTTTGTATGTACACGTGAGGAAAAAATATAAAAGAAACAAGCAGGAAAAAAGAAAAAATGACAGTGTACACGTAGAGTAAGTCGGAAAAAACAAGCATGGTCTCCAGCTATCAATCTTTGTCACCAATTTCCTCCTGGCTTAGTTTTCGGAGGCAGGAGAGTTTTCTGGGGTCTTCGTTGATGCCGGCTACTAATGTTCTAAATAAGCAAATAAAACATGCATCACGCTGTTCCCGCTCGCACCTGTTTGAGAAACTGGGCTGTAAAAGAGTTACGATGATATTTTCAAAGCTGTAGTTTGGCAGGCGCAGATGTCTACATAAATGTAGCTTCGGCAGTGAAGCGGCGTGTTACCGGTGAATATTGAACCGCTTCCGAAATGCCATGTCTCTTGGGCCGATATATTCTTTTCCGCAGATATTGCAATGTAGCATGTATATTACGTTACAGGAGTTCCGATTAAGAATTTCAGCTATGCACAATTTGGAATGCGAGAAGTTCACTTTTGATTGACGTGTTGTGACCATGTGTGGGCTTACCTTGCATCGAGGTTTCCGCAGGGATGGCACCCTGATTGAATTTAAGGGGTTTGTTTTTGCTCTGACAAGAATGTCTTTCAGGTTTTTATCCCTACGGTACACCACATGAGGTGGCTTCGCGAAAATGGAAATTAGTCGTTTGCTTTGCCTGATTATGTTGAAATGGCGGGAAAGTATGTTGTTGATTTGTGGCACTGATAAGGAGTAAGTTAGTACAAGGTTCGTTTGGGAAGTCGTTTTAGATACTCTGTTTGGTCCCTTCAATATATCATTCCGGTTCACGTTGCGAGCACGTAATATGGAATCGTCAATAATGTCTTCAGGATAATTTTGTTTCAATAAGGAATGCTTTAGGAGTTCTGCGTGTCTGTCAAATTCCTGCATATCGGTGCATATTCTTCGGTACTGGTAGGCCTGAAAATATGGAATACCTGTGTTTGCAGTGCTTTGGATGGCTGCTGTTGAAATATAGGTACATTTGGCGCTCTGTAGGCTGTCTGTAAATGTTTGTTGACAAGCGGTCATTTCTGACCATAGCAGCGACGTTCAAGAAGTTAATGCTAGTTTTGGAAATTTTTAGCGTCAATTTGATTAACGGATGGCACTTGTTAAAATCTTCTATGAAGTGGCAAAGACTTTCCTCATCGCAGTACCATGTCATAAAAATATGGCCTAAGTATCTCGTGTAGTAGAAAGGTTTCAAGGTGCGTCCCTCAATGAATGGAATTTCAAGTGAAGCCATTCACAGCAGTGCCACTGACCTAAGTGCTTGCCATTGAACTCAAAATGTTTTTAATTTAGTACAAGTTCAAAAAGTGTATACAGTACCTCGCCACTTACACCACTTGAAGAGTCAGATTTTACATATTCAGAAACCATAGCCGTAATTCCATCATGGTGGGGTATGTTGGTGTACAGTGAGCAGACGTCCATGATCACCAGAAAACTACCGCCTGGGGTGTTGAGACTTGAAGTTTCGCAGATGAAGTAGTTTCTGTCCTTTAGGTAACAGGAAAAATTTGGGGGGATCAGCTAGTTTGAAGTTATTTCAGTGTTTTTTCGTAGTTCATCGAGTGCCCTTCGCTTTGACTTTGATAGGTTGTTTCGAGGTGGCCGAGTTTTTTCATACGCTCTGATGATATCCTTTTGAACTTCTGATATATACTTATTCAGGTGTTTGTCCCTCTGCTCACCTGGACACCATGATTTGTCACCACCAATCTATTCTCGTCCGTACAGTTCTTCCGATCATGAAAGTATTCGTGGAGGCGGAAATTACGCGCAAAGTTATCGAGGTCTTGGTACAGTTCTAATTCATTGAATCTACTGGATGATGGACAAAACGTTAAGCCTCCCGACAAAAGTTGTAGCTGAGCGGGTGAAAGCGTTGTGTTGGACAGATTAAGGACGCTTTTCTCATACGTTTTTTGATGCTCTCGGCTATCACGGTGCACGGCAGTGTTAGCGTCATATACGAGAGTAGGGCTATTTTTATTAGGATTACACTGTAGTTTTGAGTTCCCATTTTTTCCCTCAAAGTTATGTTGTAGGTACGGTTGTGGTACGAGTGGTCTTTGGCGTTCCTGTAAGGTCTCAATCCTTTTTTCCTGTTGCAGAGCAGTGGAGCTTCAGCAGTCCCGATAGAATTTTCTATCTTTTACTATTGCATTTTTGCCCCTCTTTTTTACTTCATATCTTTCCAGTTCTCTTGCCTCATGCTCTCCGAGAATAGATACTAATTTCTGCGTGGTCTGCGCGACACTGCATTCGGCGGCCGTACGCTCCCTATATATATATATATATATATATATATATATATATATATATATATATATATATATATATATATATATATATATATATATATATATATATATATGTCTGTGTGTGTGTGTGTGTGTGACACTACGATGAATTGGCGACGTGGCCTGGCTCATACGCCATGTTTATTTCATAGCACACTTCTTCCTCATCTACTTCTACTAACCATCCCTGCCTTTTTACGTTACAGGATTCCCCCTCTCCCCGAAAGATAGCACTGGTTACAAGCTACAACAAATTGCAGAGAATAAACAAAATAATGGCCAAATTCACAGTTTCACGTCCCAACAGTTTCACAATCTCACTAAATCTTCAAGGCCGATTGAGCAGTCCGATGAATTTTATGACAACTCGGGTGGGCGAGGTTGACTGTTGCGTTCTGGCCAACAGAACCACGCCTTAAACGTAGGAATTACTGATGACATAGCGATTGTTCTCATGAATGAGCAAGGGTCGAATTGTAGCATTTGAGAGTCGGATGTCGTAGGCACGAAGTTCTCCGTCGTAGACGGTGCTTTCTTTGTCGTGGCTGAGACATAACGAGTGCTTGCAGCCTGCATGTGCGAGAACCGAAGCTGATGATATGATGCCTTTGTTCCTTCATTGTACACGTGGTAGCTGCATGTCTCTTTCCCAGCTTTCTGTGGTCTTCTCTCAGTTTGTTGAATCGTAGACACGGCGTTGAGAAGTGGTGCAGAAAACTTTGTCGACGTTGCTTTCTGTTAAGATGGTTTAGGGATTGACTATGTCTTTGCTTCTTTAATTGGTGTTGTCTCCGATTAAGCCACAAGTATACTCGTGATGAGGTTTCGCTTGTTCGCTGTTTTTGTTCGAGTAAGCGTTGTAGTGCCTGGGGTTCTTCGAGTTGCATTTGTTCAAATTGCTCGTTTTGTTGTGAAAGTTGGTCAGATGGGTATCTTTCAGGAACATGAGTCTCCTTTTCTTTGCGCGATGTTGTGATCACTAAATAGTCGGCAGTCGATACTCTACTGCTGGGCTCGTTTTGCGATGAAAGCAGCCTGACAGACTGATGAGAAAGCTCCCAAAATGGTTGTGCGTCATCATTGATTGTAATTGTTTCTGTCAGTTGACATTGTGCCGGCGTTCCTGGATTCAAAATTCTTGCAGTACATTGACTCACATGTGTGTTATCACTTGATGATGAGAGCACAACAGACATGGCTTCAGGTGGTTCTGATGGCGTATGTTTTTCTTTTTGGAGCGTAGTTAGGCTGACAATGTCTGTCGAACGACCCTGGTCCGGAACGTCAGGGTAGGGGCTGGTATTATGAGGATTCACCAGCTCGTCACGCGTAAATTCTGTCGCACGCTCGGAACCGTTTGGGCCTTGTTTGTGACACGAAGCATCAAGGGATTCAGGTGGTTCAGTAAAATGTAAAGTGTTGTGGTGCAGTGAACACGTTGAAAATGCCGATTTCATTGTTCTTGGGAAAGCCGGCTTTAGGTTTAGTCTTTTGCCGAAATGGTCTAGATTCCTTTCGGTATACGGAGGCTTTACCTTGTCTGTTGCGACGTGCAAGTTACCAGTCGGTGTTCGAATGCGTGACACTTTTTCGGAAAAGTCATATGATGGTACAATGGTGGTATATTTTCTCTGAGGTCTCGTTTGGGAAATAGGCTTACTGCGGGAAGACTTCGCGTAACTCTTATGAGCGAGTTGAAAAGCCTTCAGCTGATGAGGTATGGAACGGTCTTCATATTATTCTTTGAAACGGGTGATCATTTCTTCTTTGATCTTTTTCCAAGACTCATCGTTCTCGAAGATGTGGGTGAGGTAAAATTTGAATGCCTCACCTGAGATGTAGTCAGTAAAGTTGATGATCATCTCCCGTTCCGACCATGATGCAGCGGTGGCATGGAGTTCAAACAGGTTGAACCAGTCCTGTACGGGTCCATCGTCCGCTGATCCGGTGTACTTAGGGATGTCAAGGTCTTCTGATGCTGCTGTCATGATGCTTGGTGGTCTTGGTGGTCCGCGTTCGGTCACTGCGTCTCGCTGAGGTCTTCGATGATGATGGCCGGGCGATCAAGTGGTAGCCAGGTCTTCATCCTGTCGACTTGTGTGACGCTACGATGAATTGCGACGTGGCCTGGCTCATACGCCATGTTTATTCCATAGCACACTTCTTCCGCATCTACTTCTACTAACCATCCCTTCCTTCTTACATCATATATATATATATATATATATATATATATATATATATATATATATATATATATATATATATATATATATATACATATATATTGCCACCGGCATAGAAGGAGGTTTAGCCATGCGAATGCGAGTATGTGCCATGGTTTGAAAAAAGAAGAGGACGGTTGGTGTGCTCGTGCTCAAACGTTCGGTTCGGCTCGACGTCCAGTGCTGCTCCTGTGAACAGACGTTGTGGTCGTTCTGTAATCACGTGACATTTTCTGGTGGAGGTGCTGGGTAGTGTAGTATGCACTGCAATCAGCAGCAAGATCCCGACACTAGTCGCCACTTGGAAGAACCAGCTGACCTATGGCGTAGCAGGCGCCAACTAGGCCTACCTTCTGAATTCGGACCATTTCCACAACTCGGCAGTACAATGGCTAGTGCTTGAACGCAAACTCAAAAACATCAATGCTGCCTCCTCCATGGTTCTTCAACGCCCCGCGAACCCCGAAGCCATTCCACGGTGACCCTTATGAGAACGTCGGCGACTGGCTTGACGACTACAACCGTTGCGGCAGCGTCAACGAGTGGAACGAGCAGCGAAAGCTTCGGTATGTCTACTTTTATCTCGAGGACTCTGCGTGCATTTGGTTCGAAAACCATGAAGCCACTATGACAACCTGGCCAGAGTTATGCAACCAGTTGCGGAATACCTTCCCAAGCTCTGACCGAAAGGAGCAAGCGGAACGGCTCCTCAATTCCCGAAACCAGCGTCAGAACGAGAGTGTTGCCATGTTCGTTGAGGACATGTCGCGGCTGTTCAGGTGAGCTGACTCCTAAATGACGGAAGAGAAGAAGGTGCGCCTCCTGGTGCGGGGAGTGAAAGAGCAGCTGTTCGCGGGACTAGTGTGGAACCCTCCCAGCACTGTAGAGGATTTCCTCCGCGAAGCCACGAAAATGGACAGAATGCTAAGGCTGCGTTCTTACCAGTGTGAGCGTCCTGGCAGTCTTTCGTCAGTGTCATCGGCCCCACCAACACCCGACGTCACGACTGTAAGAGACCTGACGGAGCTCGTGCGCCGTATTGTGCGCTAGGAGCTGCAAAAGCTGCACGTGGTGTCTTCTCCGCCCCATGTTGCTGCTCTAACGGATGTCATTCGCGAAGAGGTCTAGCAGCTGGTGCACCCCATGACGACTCTGCGTGCAGCCGAAGTCCAACCCATGACGGCCCCGCGTCCAGCTGAAGCTTCACTATTAACGTACGCAGAAGCAGTACGTACTCCTGCACCGGCTGTTGGCTATTCGTCCCGTCCGTCCACCCTGCAGACGGTGCCGTCATTCTACTCAGGACCACCGCAGTACGGCAACCACCCCTTACACTGAAATCGAGTGTATGGCGTGCTCCCGACAACAGGCCTCTGTGTTTTCACTGCGATTAACCAGGTCACATCTACCGTGAGTGCGCAAACATGCACATGGATCTTCCTGGCACGGGGCCGCTCACCAGAGATGGTGAGCGACCCCGTGCTATCGCCGAATACTTGGCAAGCCAACGATCCTCAACCCTTCCGCGTCGCCAATCCCGCTCACCATCTCCACGGCGTTCCACGTCACTTGGCCAACAATCGACCTTTGCGGACGTCCTTGCTGGTAGATTGAATAGATCCGCAAGCCCGCGCCGGGGAAACTAAGACCAGCGACCTCTGGGGGTGAGGCCGCGGTTGATCGACCGGTACAAGACCCTCCCCCGATCTGCCTGCCGACATCCGACGACGTCCTTTCACCGACATGTGCCATCGACGACAAACGTGTCTCTGCTCGTATCTCTGTCCTTGTCGACAACCACCCGCTGACCACTCTGGTAGATACGGGTGCCGATTATTCTGTTATAAGCGCTGACCTCGCTGCACAACTAAGAAAGGTAATGACACCTTGGGTACATCGAACCAACCTCCGGACTGCGGGAGGTCACCTATTGACACCGCTGGGAATCTGCACTGCCCGCCTCCGAATTCATGAGTCGATGTACATTGTTTCCTTCGTTGTATTGCGCGAATGCTCCCAAAACCTGATTCTTTAATGGATTTTATCCGCGAGCATGGAGCCATTTTTAACCTTCGCGACCTGCTCTTAACGTTATCTAACGACCATACAGCCCTCCGAAGGGATGCAGTTGCGGAGACCCCAACACTTCGAATTTCTGACGACACCATCGCACTTCCGCCGCGAGCCAGTATGTTGGTAACTGTGGAGAGCGACTGTGACAACAAGAGTAGTGGCATCGCGGAAACTAACCTCTCGGTGCTCTTGACTCGGCAGACTTGTGTCGCACGTGCTATCGTCCAACTGAAACATCGGAGGACTTAGCTTCTGATCACAAATTTTGGCGGCCAGTACCAACACTTGGCAAAGCGAACATCGTTCGCGAACTTTGAAGTCATTGATGACAAAGAATGTTCCTCTATCGCCCCGATTGCCACAGCTGCCGAAGGTAACACTACATTAGCCAGTACAGTTGACGTGCATTGCCAGCTATCCTTTGCGCAGCAGCAGCATATACACATGATTCTACGTACGTATAGTGACTGCTTTGCGTCCACCTCCAGAATCAAGCAGACCCCAACTGTGAAGCACCGCATTATAACGGACCCTACCGAACGGCCTGTACGACAGCACGCCTACCGCGTGTCGCAAAAGAACAAGAGGCAATACGTTTTCAAGTAAAACAGATGCTCGACGACGACTTCATCCAACCCTCGAACAGTCCATGGGCGTTACCCGTCATACTTGTTAAAAAGAAAGACGGCACTCTTCGATTTTGCGTCGATTACCGGAAGCTCAACCAAGTGACGAAGAGAGAAGTCTACTCTCTCCCACGCATAGATGATTCACTGGATTGACTTCGACATGCCCGATATTTTTCATCAATGGATTTACGCAGTGGCTACTGGCAGATCGAGGTCGATGAACGCGACAGGGAAAAACCGCATTCATAACTCCCGATAGCATCTACGAATTCAAAGTGTTATCATTTCTATTGTGCTCTGCACCGGCAATATTCCAAAGGATGATGGACACCGTCCTGACCGGTCTGAAGTGGGAATCCTGCCTCGTATATTTAGACGACGTCGTTGTTTTTTCCAAAACATTAGAGCAACATTTACAACGACTTCAGTCTGTCTTCGTCGCTATTGGATCCGCAAGCCTATCGCTAAAACCGGAGAAGTCTCATTTCGTCTACGAAGAACTAAAGTTCCTCAGCCACCTTATCAGTCACGATGGCATTAGACCAGACCCAGAAAAGACCATGGCCGTTGCTGCATTTCCTCCACCTTCGAACAAACGGGATTTGCGCTGGTTTTTGGGTCTCTGGGCCTATTGTCCAGAGCTTGCCAACATCGCTGAACCCCTTACCCGTTTAACGAAGGAGGATTCTCCTTTTGTGTGGGGTCCAGAGCAGAGAGCCGCTTTTTCCAAGCTGAAACAGTGCCTTCAAAGTGAACCCTTACTAGGGCACTTTGATGAAGATACCGCCACCAAACTTCACACTGACGCAAGCAACATCAGTATTGGTGCAGTGCTCGTCCAGTGGCAAGACGGCACTGAGCGTCCCATCGCTTATGCTAGTCGCATTCTGTCATCTGCGGGAACTAACCAGACCCAGAACTACGGAGAAGGAATGTCTTGCTGTTATTTGGGCGATAACAAAGTTCCGACCGTATCTGTGTGGCCGACCATTCAGACTAGTTACGGACCATGATGCCCTCTGTTGGCTGGCCAATCTCAAGGACCCTTCAGGGCGCCTCGCGAGGTGGAACTTGCGCCTTCAAGAATTTGAGGTTGCAGTCGTCTACAAGTTGGGCCTCGGGCACACATATGCCTGATTGCCTTTCGCGCACGCCCCTCGCGACGACATCCAGTGACGATGATACCGATGGCCATTTTCTTTGTGCAGTCAGTGAATATGACTTGGCCCAACAACAGTGGAATGATTCAGAGATCCGACAGCTTATCAAATACCTTCAAGGTCACAGCTCGAGTCCACCATCGGCATTCGCACGTTCAGGGTCATTTTGTCTCCGCAACGACATTCTCTACAAAAAGAATTTCGAACCTTACGCGACTGAATACCTCCTCGTCGTTCCACCACGGCTACGTGCTGACATTTTATCTGCCTGCCACGACAAGCCTTCATCCGGCCACCTAGGATTCGCACATACCCTTTCCCAGATTCGGACTCGCTACTACTGGCCAAAGCTCACCCAGGATGTCAAGCAACACGTTAAACGTGCAATCATTGCCAGCGCCGTAAAGCCCCACATGTGCGCCCTGCTGGTTTATCGCAGCCTGTTGCAGCCCCATCACAACCGTTGGAACGAATCGGCATGGTCTTGCTTGGGCCCTTCCCGAAGTCACATGATGGCAATCGCTGGATCGTAGTCGCTACTGACTATTTAACGAGGTACTGCGAAACGAAAGCCCTACAACGAGGCACCGCCAATGAGATTGCGCATTTTTAGATGCGGAAGCATCTTATACTCGCGCCTTGTAGTGCGCCGTCCGCGCCGTCCGCACCGCTTCTCAAACATTCGACAGCTGACGCGCGCGCATGCGCCGTCGCACCGTCGCCCACCATCTGTGCCGCGCGCGCTTCTCCTTCGAGAACATTCGACAGCTGACGCGCGCGCATGCGCCGTCGCCCACCATCTGTGCCGCGCGCGCTTCTCCTTCGAGAACATTCGACAGCTGACAGCGCATGCCCCGTCGCACCGTCGCCATCTGTGCCGCGTGCGCACTTCTCCTTCGAGAACATTCGACAGCTGACAGCGCATGCGCCGTCGCGCTGTTATATACTCAAGGTCGGCGCTCGCTCGCTCAGTTGCCGCTCGTCCGTTGGTTTGTACGGCGCGTCGACGTCCGAAGTCGCCGTGAAATGAATGCCAACGAATCCACAAACAAATTGATCGACGTCCCTTCGACCAGCGCCGGCCAAACTGTTGGCGGAACCGCTTCCGCATCCTCCTCAGTGTTCCCCCGAGGGAATCTGCGGGCAATTTTTTTCATCAACATCGCCCTCCGCCATGGAGCGCCAACAGTTCGTATCACTGCCCGTGGAACAGCCTTTACAGCCCAATGGATGCAAGACGTCACAAGACTTAGTGGAACAGCTCATCGCAAAACGACCGCATACCATCCACAAACCAATGGTCTGACGGAGAGATTAAACAAGACGCTCGATGACATGCTATCTATGTACGTCGACCGCGATCACAAAAACTGGGATTAAATTTTGCCATATGTAACGTTCGCTTACAACACTGCGGTTCAAGAGACTACGGGTTTCACTCCCTTCCGGTTGCTTCACGGTCGAGAAGCAATTACGATGCTGAATGCTATGCTTTTGCCTGGCATGACCAATATTGCTACTGATGCGAACGACTTTATCCGGCTCGCTGACGCGGCCCGCCAGCTTGCACTCGAGCGGATCCTAAAACAACAACGTGTTGACTCGCAGAGGTACAACTCCCATCATCACCATGTTATTTACCAACCCGGTGATCTGGTGTGGTTGTGGATCCCCGTTCACCAAAGGGGCCACTCGGAAAAGTTACTTCGTCGCTACTTCGGTCCTTATAGAGTACTACAGCGCCTTACAGATGTCAACTACGAAACCGTGCTTGAAGACACAGCTCGGCGATCTCGATGTTCCCAGCAGGCCGACATTGTTCATGTGTCACGGATGAAGCCACACAACCCCCGAGCCACCTGACACTGCTTCATCATGCGTCTTTGTGCGTGTACGCGATTAATTTACCTTTTAATCGGCATTGGTCATCGAGGTGGTACTTTTTTTTCGAAGGGGGGGGGGGGGGGGTAATGCCACAGGCATGGAACGAGGTTTAGCAATGCCAATGCGAGTATGTGCCATGGTGGGAAAAAAGAAGAGTACGGTTGGTGTGCTCGTGCTCTAACGTTCGGTTCGGCTCGACGTCCAGTGCTGCTCCTGTAAACAGAAGTTGTGGTCATTATGTAATCACGTGACAATATATATATATATATATATATATATATATATTTCACATCACTGCCTAGGACGTTGACGTTCGTTCTTCATTCGGTTGACCGAGAAAGTTACAACCTCCATTGGGTCTAGATAGGGCCGCACCCTCTCTCTGTACACAGCAGAAGTGGACTTCTGTGTGCACGCATAGGCGCACGCATGGGGAGGGTTCCCTCTCTAGTTATTTAGGAGGGAGGGGCGTAAGGTGCCCGATACATTCACAAGGTAAGGCAGAGGGGACGTCTTATAAACATTCGCCACAGTTCCGCATCCGGGAGACGGCAGGGCTTGAGCCCTTCTTCGAAGTTCTCATGGCCGTGTGTGGGTTTTTAACGAAAATAAATTGATAACGTGGGTGTTATTTAAGGCCTTCAGCAAGTCCTCTTTCGCAAAAAAATTTTCCGGCTGTGAGTCTGCTCTCCCTCCTACCCCAAATGCACACGAGCAGTTACTAACCCAGCAGGCAGTACCAGTTACTACCACACACATTTACTCTCTTTGGTATACTCCTGAGGTAATAAAATGACCGCGATATGTAGTAACAGGGTCATAAAGGTAGCAACGGGTCCCGTTACTACATTTTACATCCTTTTTTTAAGATGTAGTTGATTAGAAAGCTAGATACCAACAGTGAAAGTGCTTTTGGTTTGCTGAGAAACGCTTCAAATTAAAAATCATAATTTCTGAATTCCAACCAGCTTATTCAAGTACAAAATCGCGCGTATGAACTATATTTCAGACGACCTGTAGTTTCACATGCATGAGTGTGTGTTTCTATTTTTCGTATACTTTTATATTTCATAGAGGCCGTTGGTTCCTTCAGTTCATTTCCCTTTGGACTTCTTTTTATTGCACGTCTGTTTCGTGATCCTTCAACTATGTCTGTTACACAAGTCTTATACAAGAAACTATCGGCAAATTAGTTATAAAGGGATAAATGTATTAGACTAGTGAAGATTGGAAGTCCACACAACATACTTGTAACCAATACTATTTGTGTATGAAATATGCTATGCCAAAAAAGGTTCATTTTGTGGAAGGTATCAATCCTATACTCATAAAAGTTTCTCTTGCGGGGGTCTTGTGGCTATTATGATTGTCAGTTGCAGTTCCAAGGACGCGAAATATTATATTAGCCGCAGTGGCTGGAGCCCGTGAAGAAAATGCTAGAAGTCCACGTACTTAGATTCAGGTACCCCTTACAGAACCCCAGCGAAAATTCCGTAGGCTCGTGCGCTCAGATTTGGGTGCACGTTAAAGAACCACAGGTGGTCAAAATCTCTGCGGCCCTCCACTACAGCGTCCCTCATAATCATATGGTGATTTTGGGACGTTATATCCCACATAACATCACCTAACAAAACACTGGTGCTAAAGATTTTCCGGTGGCTTCACTTAGAGCACTGTTCAGGTCATATCATTATCTTGAAACGTAAAACCGAGTAAATATGAAGCCTTACATAAAAACGCTATTGTTACGCAAACGTACTATAGTTGTCGGGCATTCATCGCAATGTGTTCATTTGCAAAATTGCCCTTGTTCATCTTCACTCTGAATACGGGTCTATAATACCGCCAAAGTAAAACGATAATTCGTAAACGAAAAATTCAGCTCTAACAAAATATAACACAAGCCAGAAAACTCGGCAGATCCTATGTATTATATGGTTGATATTATGCGAAGCATCATCCCAATAATTCGACCTTGAAATAGTTTAGACTATTTTGTACAACCAAGTCCTAACGTTATTTTAAAGACAAGTTCTTAGCTCCGTGCGTAAACTGTAACCTATTAAAACATTTTAAAGCCGCAAATCACTGCAGGTCGCTGCGACTCAGCCAAACGCGTTTTGAATCACGCATTCACTGAGCACATTTCTCCATGGAGCGTATAGAGGAAGGAATAAGACATACAGAAAGGAAACAACCTCCGTGGAATAAGCTTCTGTACCTCAATGACTGAGTGATATGCTCTCGTAACGCCACGTCACCCAGGCTGCTAACCTTCATGGCTCTACAATGCACCCGAGGAAGATCGACTGGTAAGGTGGCGGCGCCTCTCAGAGCAGATACAACCACTCTGTGATCTTTTGCTCTGTTGCCAGACGGCGTGCATGCTGCCAGGTGCACTGTGTGTTGCGTCCGAGAAGCTCAAATCGGCGAGTGCGCTCATGAGAGCTCTGCAATTGCTAGCCATGCAATCATGTGTCATGAGTTGAGGAGGCACGGTAGGGTTAAGAAAGAGTTCATGATATAGCCATTCGTAGCGGCTTTCCTACAGGGCATGTCACTAAATTTGTGCTGCGAATGACTCGATGATGTTGTAGCCTAAGCGCTGACAAAGCTACGAAAAATTATATCTGACTCGCTTAAACGGCCTATATAAACTTTTTTTTAAAATACAAATGCATATCTTAGTCGGGCTATGCCAGGCGTCCATCGGGATCCGTCCACCGCCTCCGAGACACCTTCGCCAATCGCAGAGGCCAACGTCAAGAAAAACCTGATTGCGCTTACTACCAACATTTTGCGATTTACCTGTATGACGTACGTGTGAACATTTGCTATGAAAAACCGGAACTAAGAACCTTCAAAGCCTACGTGCGTGATGCTGAGTTGTGGCGACCATTTCAGGTTATTGGTTGTTGCTGCATGTGTGATGTTTATCGCGCGCTATTATGCAGCCTACTGTTGCACGGCGCGCACCACAGTCAGAGGTTCTATTGAGCGTTATGATCAAAGTTACCAAGGTTCTCCGTCGAAGTTACCCAAATAATATCAGGATACCGACATTATCACCTCTGTCATGCGACCGGCTGTGCAGAAGAACTCGCTTACGCAACACGTCCGCAATGGCCCATATCCAGCGCTCTCACCGTTCTGCTTTACCAAAGCTACGGAAACCACTTGTCTACGAACGAGAGATGAGACGGCGGTGGTGAGAGCCCGTGCCGAGGTCACAGTTTCCATTCGTGATGCAGGCGTACGCGGAGTTGCTGCTGCAGCGTCCCGCTAGGATAGCAGCTAGGCCGTTCTAATATTCTTTGTGGCTCGCGCATCATGAGACACGTGGTTCACTTCTTCATCAGCGCGGCAGCTGGCCAAGACTGGCATGGCGCTACGCGCTAAAACTGAAGACCTTTATGCCTGTGGCAATTTACAACGCGTAACGTCGACTTAGGTCTGTTTTCGTATGGCGAAGAGCTGATGTGTCAACTCTTGCTTTCGCCGTAGGCGAGTGAACCCGCAAGCAATGAATGGCGGTGCAGTGGCGCGACCGACTGGCGGAGAGAAAGTTGTAGCTGTTTTTCTAAGCGTTCAGGGTGCGATCACACCTATTATTTCGCTAAACGGTTGTTTTTCGCACGCTAGGTGGAGCTAGTTGCACATTGAACTGTGCAAGGGAGTCCGACTTTGCACTACGCAAGCGGCGCCGACTGGTGGCGCAACGTGTCTGGAAAACTCCAGAGTCTGACGTCTATATAAACGAAGTGAACCGCACGCCTCACTCTCGACCGTATTCAAGACTCCCTTCGAGAACGTTGGGGCAAGTTTTATTTGCTTGAGTCAAGCATTGTGAGCTGCTTATAGATACGTAAAACGATACGTGCAACGTCACCGACGTGTCGCTGATACACCTTTCTTCTTTATTTCTATTGTAACAGGCTTCCATAAACACACGCGCGGATTTATACCTACTTCTCTTATACCTACGTATCGGAGAAAAGATTTTTCTATAGCTGAATAGCGTAAGGCTGTGTAAAGACTGTGCATGTCTGTATGTCGTTACTTAAGTTTGTGTTCGCGCTCGGTCTATTTTATTTAGAAGTGCCATGTGCGCTGGTCGCTGTGTGTTCCTTTGCTCTGTGTTTGTGATTTTTGTGGCCAAAGTATGTCAATAAGCAAGTACCATTTAGGCCAACAATCAGTTTTGTTACAATATATTTGCGAGATGCACCGGCTTCTTGAAGCGTTTGGAGTATTCACTGGTAAATTCTGGAGGCATTCTCAGCAAGGAACTTCTTCTGGAGAAATGAGGAAGCATGGAGCACTTGCTAAAGCCTTTGATATAATACGAAGTGACCATTTATTCTGAGACGAGCACTTCATTGAGAATTCAACAATTTGAGTATGAAATAGTGGGACCTTTTTTCGGGATGATAAGGGGGAGTGGAACACTTGCTGAAGCATTTGATGATGGGAGGTAATTGCCATCTATTTTGAGGAAACCATGTATATTTGAGGAAGCAACAATCTGAGTAAGGACTACTAGCGTCCAGTCGTTAATTGGATAATAAAATGCAGTCTTTTTTTTCTCTCAATAACGTCCCCCCCCCCTTTGCGCCCACTTGTTTATGTGGCTCTTCATGGGCTTACCAGCCACGTCAACTTCACTTATCCTTAAAATGTAGCTTATCGTCCAATGTGGTACCAATTTTAACACAAAGCACAGATGTCAGTTTTATTGAAAGGCACGCTTAGATTTACTGACGTGAATGATAAGCTTTTTGGTGCATCGCTTTGGGTTTAGCATTGGTTAACCACAGCTTGCAAAATATGGCAGTTAATATGTAATGTTTATCACGTTCTTTACATTGCTGATAGCGAACACTAGCTACATTTGACGTTTTTTGAGACAATGCCATTGTAGTGTTTCTCGTAAGCAATTTCAAGCCCTTGGAGAGCTCTGTTGATGAGTACTTGACTGCCATGCAAAATACGATGTTTTATTGGGGTTCTAACATAGAAGATAAATGTTACTGCACCACTCTTATTTTCCTCACCGACAATGTTGCCGACGCCTACCGCGCATTTGTTGTTGAACAAGCTTCATGTGGATCGCGTTATAATAATTCATATCTGTTATCACCTTTGCTGGCTTAATACGAATAGGTAATCACTTGTGGTGGCGGTCTGTTTCTCAAAACCAAAACACATGAATAACAGGCACCAGTAAAAAATATAATTTTCAGGAGAACATGGAAGGTGGAAAAGATGTAAAGTTCCTGAAAACGGTATGTTGGTTCATGCAACCAGTTCATGCAACATGCAAACCAGTTCCAGTGTCAAAGAAAATAATCCCAGTGGACGAAATCGTTGCTCAAGTGTCATTCAGTGTTAAAGAATATTGCATTCAACAAATCATAGCACAAACGAGCACATCTTTCGATTAAAGCCTTGTTATAGCACCTGCGAAAGTTGATTTGAAGCCGGCACACTTGCCGACATACAGGTAACGTTTTTTCTGCTGCTGAGGTTGCTGGCGCTCTTGCGTCTACGCACAGTTGCAGTTTGAACAGAAGGCTAGTGATCGCGAACGCTCGCGACGTGCTTTCTTCGACAGGATCACCATGGATTGCGCCAGCGGCTGGTTGAACAAGGATACTTTTGACGATTATCACCGCCAAGCCATGGAGGAATGTGACTATCAACGAAGATAGCCATCACATCACTATGAGCCGATGAAAACCACGTGACATGAAGGAACTCTATTTATTCGAGTGGCACAATGGCTACCTAAGATTTGAAACCGGCACAATCACCTACTTGCTGCTAACATTTCTTCTGTTGCCGCAGTTTAATGATAACTGGCCTAATACGAACTGTACACTACACTATTAAAAACAGGCAGTGCTACTTACTAACACTGAGGAAGTAAATTGTTGTCACAACATTCACTACCGAAGTGGTAACTGCAGGCAGTAGACCACAAATTTACAACCTCTGGGTGCTTCTAATGTAGTAATCATCTGTGGTCTTTTACCTGCAGTTTCTACTTAGGTGGTGAATGTTAGGTAGTGAATAATTTACTACCCCAAAGTCTGTGAGTAGCTCTGCCTCTTTTTAAGAGTGTACTGTGCACATTGCAAGCTCTATGTTCCACAACTACTGTATCTGTTTCCCAAACGCAAAAGCCGATGATGTATCGAAACAACTGCCTTCGTTTTTTTTCGCGCATACGGTTCTGTACCTTGCATTGTTGTTAATACTTTCCGGTGATGTTGAGTTGAATCCCGGTCCGCTAAGTACCCAAGGTTTAGAACTGCTTAATATTTACAAGCTGGTCAGGCTACAATTTTGAGTAACTTAAAGGCCATCGTCACTAGATTGGCATATCACAGAGAAATGATGGCAGAAATTCACGGTAAAGCACGTGCGATAGAAGGTCCAATTACCAAGTTCAAAGAGCAATTAAGCAACCAAGAAAGCAACTTTAGGACGATAAAAAAACACGTTAAGCAGCTGCATGGCGAGGGCGTCGACTCGGAAAATAGAAGGACCCCGTCATGGTGGTCTAGTGGCTAAGGTATTTGGCTGCTTACCCGCAGGTCGCCGTATCGAATCCCTTCAGCGGCTGCCGCATTTTAGATAAAGTCGAAAAAGCTGCAGACCAGTGTGCTCAGATTTGGGTGCACGTTGAAGAACCTCAGGTGGTCTAAATTTGCGGAGCCCTTCACACCCACTACTCTCAATCATGTGGTTATTTTGGACGTTAAACTCGACATATCAGTCATCAATGCAATCAGAAAATAAGAGACCGAGAAATAACCTGGTCTTTTATGGGATCAGCGATTCTAAATCAGAAACATGGGAGCAGTCTGAACTACTGCTCAAAAACATTTGCAAAGAAATATTGAGTTTAGATTTGCAGACACCGCAAAGACTGCATTTTATAGGTCGTTTAATGCACCAAAAACAGGCCTGCTATCGTCAACTTTGCTTCCTACAAAGAAAAACTCCGTGTTTTTTTCTGAAGCTAAAAAATTCAAGGGCATGATGTACAGTGTCAAGCAACAATGTGCACCTGAAACAAGGTATGTTCGGAAAAGACTTTGGGAATATGTTGAAACTAAGAATATGAATGAAAAACATCGCGCTAGGTTGAACTTTGATAAGTAAATTATGAGTAGTAAAACATATAGGTGAGACAAAAAAAGTAGTTCAAATTAATAAAAAATGACCCTTGCGTGAAAAATGGAGGCGACACCTAATTACACTGACAGGTAACTGCAGAAGCGTTGCCAATAAAGTTGATGAACTTGCGGCTTTTATCGGTTGTGTAAACGCTGAATTAGTATTGGGAACTGAATTATGACTCGACCCTTCTATTACAAAAAGCGAGGTGTTTACGAGCGACTTTGCTGCTCATCGAAAAGATAGATCCCACGCAAGTGGGGGCGTTTCTTTTAGTTTGTCGCTCTTTAAATTCATCTGAATGAGGTATGAGCCATTAGAAAGTAGATCCAGTGTGGAGTAAAGTTACTATGTGAGGCAATCCCTCGTTCATAACAGGTACTTTCTATCGGTCTCGAAACTCGTCCGTAAACGCACTGAAGCTTTTGCGAGAAACTGTTCCGGAAGCTTTTTGTCCCACGTTCATTTTGGATGCAGACTTTAACTTGCCTGACTTATCTTGGCGTGACGGAACTTGTGAGATGACAGCGGAGAGAATCTTGAACTTTGGGATGAAGTACATTGTAGACTGCTGCAGGTTATTTCAATGTGTCGCTGCTACAACACGAGCCAATATTACATTGGACCATGTTTTTTGCAACTCGTCAAGTATGTTCAATTCAGTAAATGTTTTACCAGGAATAAGTGACCAATATACTATCGTCGACATTGCCCAAACAAAAAATAGAGAACAAACAAAACAGTTCACGAGAACGGTGTACCTATATGACAGAGGTGATTACCCCAGCATATCAAGGAAGCGTCTCGATCATTTGCCCCTTTCTGAGTGCCTCTAAGTTGATTGTGTCGTACAGGAATGATGAGATAAGTTTAAACAAAAAAATCAGAGAACTCACTGAAACCTACATTCCCTCTACCAAAAGGGGTAGACTTAGAAAACGAAAAAAACCATGGATGTCTGCGCTTAACTTAAAAATATTAAGGAAAAGAAGGCGCATATAACTAAGATCTGAAGAAGGACTAAATGGCATCGTCAGTTTGAAGGCTTGCATTGTGAGACTCGAAAGTTCAAGTTCAATATAACGGAGGCTAAGTTGCACTACTTCAAAAGTTCGGACAAAATTAAGAGCTAAATCAAAGGCGATCTGGCAATACACTAAAGGCTATAGAGTAGACCACTCGGGACTCACCAAAATTACCTTGCACACTAATGAGATATTAGATGACACTACAAAAGCTACTAATTTAAACAAGTATTTCCTTTTGGTATACTTGCGAAATAATTGCTCCAGTGATTCGAATTGCACATGCTCCGCGCCAACACTCCAATCAGTACAGTTAGGACTGAATGGAATCAGGGCATTGACGAAATTTCAGCTCGAGTCTTAAGGCAGTGTGCTGAGTGAAATTGGCTTTCTCTTGACGTAATCTACAGAAAGCCTTTGTCCACTGAGTCTCTGCCAGATGACTGGAAAATTGCAGATACATCTCCAATTCAAAACAGTTGATCCAAAAAAGGCGTGACCTACTATAGACCTACATTACTTACGTGCATACACTGCACATTTTAGAGCATACTCTGTATAAAGAAATAAAGGAACATATATCAACAGCTTGCTGGCGTCTCAAAAACATGGGTTTTGTAAGGACTGATCTTATGCAACACAATCAAATTAATTTTACCATGACTTAGCATGTGAAATATACAATGGCTGACAAATCGATTGCCTATTTCTGGACATTCAAAAAGCTTTCGACGCTGTATAGCACTCTCTTCTTTTAAGCAAGGTAGCAGCACTAAACATTGGCCGCGAAATTCCGGTGTATATAGATATTTACCTCTGCAGCCGCAAACAGTGTGGAGTGTTAAATGGCAAGAATCAAGTTTTGTAAACATCTATTGAGGGGTGCCACAGGGCTGTCATAGGGCCACTTTGATTTTGATATATATAAATGACATTTTTTCTCAAATTGATTCAAATATATGGTTGTTAGCAGTTGACTGTTTCTTGTACAGAAAAATTGAATTGAGACTGATGTTGCCTTGCTCCCAAGTGCCTGATCGCGAATTAAGAATAGTGTAGAAGGTGGAATACGACAATGAACATCAATAAATGCATTCATGTTACGTTCACGCGTAAAAGAACCAAGTTAGCTCCACAGTATGTAATCTGCAGTAGTATAGCGGCACAAAAACGGCAATATAAATGTTTAGGTGCAACTTTTTCAGCCAACTGTTCATGGAATGCACACGTTATTCATTTGTCGCGAAATCGCCAAGTACAGCGCAGCATGAGACAGGCGCTGGCATGTTTAAAAATCAATAGCGTATTCAACAAACACTCTCCTATGCTTCGATAGGCTTCTGCTATGTGGGACCCAGGTAAAGTACTTTGTTTTACAAACTTGAAAAAATACAAAATAGAGCTGCAAGTTTCGTGCAAGGTCGGCACTCAGGAAATGACAATGGCACAAATATAGAAAAGGAACTAGCATAGGCATCGCTCTCATCACACAGAAAAAAACTGCAGATAAAGCTCCTGTACTAAGTCTTTCATGATAAAACCGGCATTCGAAAATTACCTTCACAGCCCTCATTATATCTCTTCGCCAAGTGGTCATTGTTTCAAGATTTTAGATTACCATAGCATAGCTCTTTTGTATATAATTTGTTTTGTTCATTTCATTATTGAAATAAAGTGCTTGTCGAAAGAACAAGTGTGCTGGGTTAATCAAGAAGTCTTCTCGACACTGACACTCCCTGCTGCTGTGCCTTCGGGCTAAGCGAGGTAATCAATAAATAAAGATTAAAAAAGAAAGAAATATCAAAGAACTAATTGTTCAATATAGAGGTAATACTCACAACAGCAAACACATAAATCACACTCCTCCTCGCCCAGTCACCTTTTTGGAGTAAGGTATTCGATATGACACATTTTACGTTTCGTATACTATAATGATTTCGAGTATCCCGCAAGGTAAAGAACCTTTGCGTGGAGTGCGGGCTGGAAAACAATTTGATATCCTCAGATGTTAGAAAACGATATCGGCAGAAATGAAAAAGTTTCCCGAAAAAGACATGTTACTATACAGGGTGATTTTTTCGACACTGTACATACTTTAAGGAAACGCTATGTCAGTAAAGCTTTTGGAAGTTTGCACATGCAATCTACGTTTAGAAATAATCACTATGCCGTAACTAAAATGACACTTAAAAGAAAAATTAACACAAAATGTAAATAATATGTTTGCAAGTCGTACTTAGGCCAACTTGAAGATAAGAATGGTAGCAAGGAGTGACAGTAAAGGCATACTGATATTTTTTTAAATAACGAGTGTTACCTAGTGTCAGACATTCGTCCTCTAACAAATTTCCAAGCGCAAGCGGTTATCCGAAGTGATTGCACCTGGAGCTCAGGAAATGCAACCGCTGTGTACGTGCAAATGCGATTACGTGGAGCTGCAATATCAGCGTTTTCTCAGTTTTTCCAGAAAAATGGCGTGAATGGTGGGCTCTGGGGCCCACTCGTGTTCCTTGCCCAACGGTTCATGGTCGCTGTTGCGCACGTGCGCGCTTGTCTCGCGGTGGGGGAGAATCGTATGTCTTGTGCCTATACTGGAATGACTGCGTTGTAGTCAGAGGGCAGACAAATACCAGTTGTGTCGTCCTAGTCTCTTCGTTTGCTATAAGAGAGCGCTTTTCAAACACAGCGAAGTAAAAACTGTGGCACAAATGGCTTCGCGCTCACGCTGTGTCTACCTGTACGAATACGTTTCGCGCGTCTTTTGTGTTTGAGCAGAGCGCTGAGCTTCAAACTTCGAATGTTGTTAGCTCACGCTTGTACTGTGTGCGCACTTTTTGTGCTTTTTTTGTCTTGAATAGCACACTGCATGATTCCAAGTGGTTGACATTTTTCTCATGACATTGCAATTCATTGCTATCACATTTGTTTCTTCACCCTTATTAGAGAAAGCCGCAAGTCGTCTGACTTGCACAATCGTATCGGATTATTTCCGCCTGTGATGTCTGTTTATCATATCTCTTTTTTAAGCTTTACCTGCATATACTTGTGAAATGTAAATGCTACAGGCCACCTTTCACGATAAGCTAGTGGTTATTGTGCCCGATTCCTAACGTGAAGGTTGCGGGACCAAATTCTCGTCGCAGAGGTGACGTTTTGGTTTGAAAAGGAAGTGTATGAAACATGTTTACTTAAATTATTGCACATGCTAAGTATCCCCGGGTCACCAAATTGTCCGGACTCTTTCACTATAGCCTCACCCAAAACTTTTGATGGTGATGCGGGATATAAAACTCCAAAATTTATTATGACAGTGACAGGCAGCTTGTGCGGCGCTGCTTCTTGCAGACAAGCGAAAAACCTGTTAACAGTTTATGAACAACGTCATTCCTCAAATATCTAAATATTGAAAACTATTTGAAAGGCACCTAAGACAGTGGTCAACGAGGCAGCTGTAGTTATGTGTCAAGGATTGACTATGATTAGGATTGTCACTAATCTACTTGCAGGTATACTTACCATGGTGATGGTGCGGCGTGCCATGGCTTTGTTTCAAGCACCAGGTGGACCGTACGTAGCACGAACACAAGAAAGAGGCACTTATTATGCTTTGAGAAACAAAACCACTTATAACAGAGTATGTATCTAATATTATCGTATCTATAGCTGCCTTCGATGGATCACTCTTGTGAAAATACTGCCTTCAATACATAATAAAACCTCAGTTCTCAATAGAACATCGGCCACGTGCGTTTTGTGGCTGATTCGTAAGATTTTATAATGAGAGTGTACTGCGCTTGGGAAGATACCTGAGAGTCAGACCAGACAGGAAGAATTGACAAGGCAAAATGAGCAAGGATGAAGACAGGGCATTGTGTCTTCAGGAGAGATTGTAACTAGGCTGATTTCTACAGTATTCACGGATTGAAACCGAACACTCTGAGCGTGAGGTCACCGGTACATGTACTACCACTCGTGGGTGCGCGTGCAAACAACGTTTTGAATTGTGGTATAGAGTGAAGGAGGACACACCTACAAAGCAGCATTACTTCTTCCGGCCGCCAAAGAGTCGGCCTGCAGTTCACCACGTGCGTACTTCCCACCAACGCGGCGGAGCAGGGCTCGCGCACATTCGCATGCGGGCCAAACTGGATCGCCGTGGCGCACCACTTATATTACGGCGCCAGCGGACGACCTTTTCTCTTGCTAGCTTAGGGAACGCGGTACTCAGTATGTGCAAGTACGACACACAATGCAGCAAGAATATCGCATGCGTTCGTAGACACGATAAACATCTCCATAAAACAGAAACAGTTTACTTTGTGGTTTCGGTAGCAGCATAAAAGAAAGGGGGCCACAAGCCTGCTTTCGTGCAACATGGGAACAATATCATGTGTTAGTGTCCATGGGGCAAGCTGCGGTCCATCGTTGAATATAAATGGCCGAAGCTGGCTCGTTCTTTTGCGGCTGATAGCTCTATGAAAGTTTGCCACGCAGAAAAGCCTCAGTGTTGGCTTCTCGGGGCGAAAGAGCGGGATAATAATAAAAGGTTTATTGATTTCCACCTATACACTGGTGACGAAGAAAGTAGGAAAAAAGCAACCGGCTGCTTGATTAAGTCCCCCCCTCCCCTATTGCTTCAATCTTTCAAAACTCAGGCTAGTGACGGTCGCTTTTCTTTTTCATCGTGGCAAAGAGCACAAAAAACTTTTTATGCTTTTGTGCAGCTATTTATTATTCATATGAACGCACGTCAGTTACAATTTTTTAGCTGAATCCTGCCTCTTACATACGAAGTCTGTGTGCCATGTCAGCCGAGGGCACCTAAAGAGAAGGTAGTGTGCTCAAATGAAAATTTAAATGGTGCGCACCACCGAGCTTATTCGGGTGGCATACGAAAGCGCGTGAGTCTTGCACTGCGGCGTTGGCAGTGTGCACTCTGTGAACAAAATACTGGCTGTTTGAATTCCAAATATCCTGTCCTGTAGGCGTTCTCCTGCTGAATATATACCACAACACAACACCTTCGTTTCACGAGCACTAACAAGCAACGCAATATGTGACTGTGGCCACGCGCTCTGAGTTTCCTGTTTCAATCCATGAGCACTGTACGCGACTGTGACAGCAAGAAACAGCGCTGAATGCAGAACGGACAGGTGAGTGTGCTGAGCCATCAAAGATGCACATAATTAGTTAGTTCAGTGCACTTGTTTTTCGTTCTTTCTTCGTGCCTTGTTCAACGCTATTGGTTGCCGTCCTAATAGATTACGTCCTCTTTTCTAGTGTGTTGCATCAAGCGCAAACCTATGACTACGTGAAAAAACACAAAATTTCAGTAAGGAATGAGACTAATGATTATATCAATATTGCCTCAACAATAACCTTAACAACTCTTAATAACTCAAGACAACATAGCATACTTGCGATTTGTGTAGTTAACGAATTAATTGGGTGAAGCAAAATAGCCAAAACAATATCTCTGAACAGGAAGCATAATTGTTCAATGTGAAAGCTTGATCATGGTATACTATCAGTTATTTTTTGTAGCCCACGGTCATGGCACAATATTTTCTACGGGAATGTTAAAATTATGCTTCTGCCTTACACTTCGAGTACGTACAGCTTATTCTGAATGTTTCGGGATACTGCCGACACGTGGCCTACACGACAAAACTTAAGCATTCCATTTTTTTCTGTTTTTCAAGCGGATCTCCAGCCGTCCTATATACCATAATTTGGTTTGCTAATGACGATGCATATATCTCACAAACACAACCGATAAGTTAATAGCTTGCGTTGAGGGTCATTAGTGTAAGTCGCTAACTTATTTGTTTTTTTAAACAAAAGCTGCAGTTAAATAACAACTTACATCAGAGTGAAAGCTGAATGTATGACAATATGTAAAACATCAATAGCATCAACAGCAGTGCCTTTCTTATCCAGAAAACCAATAAATGCACAAGAATACGTGCAGCGCAGTAGGACACTCTCAAAGTGATACCATTGACGTCAGACGAACAACTTGCAGTTAATCATTAGTAATCGATCTAGCTGCACTAAATAAAGAACCTTCCATGCATCAAGAGACGCAATAAAATGCTGCTTGTTTGTTTCTTTTTTATTCACAGAAAAAATAACTGCTGTACGTTACTATAGGGAATAGCATGAGTGGTTCAACAATTCACCATTCGCATGGTTACACTGGACAGGTCGTGCTATCTAATGGGGAACAGTTGAACCGAAAACACGTCTGTCATCTCGGAGCCAATGGCAGAAAATTGATCGATGGCCGTTGTTGCAGCTGTGGCTCCCGCTGCATTCGTTTTGTCTACTTGTGTCGGCGACCGTGCAGTAAAGCTGGGAAGCGTTGTGCACAGCACCAGTGACGTGAGGCGGTCCTCTTCTTGAGGCGGGTAAAGTGAAGTGCGCCAACCCAATGCGGGCCAATAAAACGTGATTTTATTTCAAATAAGAATTTTCTTGGCTCAAAAGTAGCACTACGATGTTTGTAGACCTCTATTTCAAGAATCAACGTGGACTTAATAGTTGACTTTAGCGTCCCTTTGACGTGCGTATAGTACGAACATATTATGTCGGGTTCAGCCTGAAAATTTCTTTATGTTCCCTGTAGAAAATTGTCTGCTATAGTTATTTCCACCATCCACCATTTCGGTGGTTTATGGTACCGCAAATATTGGTGGCACATGGTGGATGGTGCTACATGGTGGATGATGGAACGGCGGCAATGCTGGAGCGTGAAACGGCGTCAGAACCACCGTTACGAGCCCCCACTAAAAATGAAATAATACTTGTATAGAAAACAATGCGCAAAACACTCGTAGAAAACTTGATCACAAGAATCCGAACTTGCAATCTTTGGATTTTCAACTGAACCCACTAACCACTGTGCCATGCCAAATTGCAGAAAGCTACTTGGTCACGAGCAAACTCACGAACTGACCGTTCAACTTCAGTTTTGTTTGTTGCTTACTCCAGTTATACGAGATATGCGCCTGTTACTAAAACTGGCACATTCATTAAACACCAACAACTGCAGCCTAGAACAATTTCCCCTGCAATAAGGGCAACAGCGCTATGTTTTTCTTACAATTCACAACTGCAAAACCAAGTGGACTGAGCACCAGGTACAGATCACCGTCGGTTACTATCAAGTTTATTATCCGTTTGTCGCTCGAACTAATGGGCTCAGGCTTCATGACGCCTCTAGGCTCATCTGACAGATATGCCCACACAAGTGAATGAGTAATGCGAAGTTTTTCACGCAACGTACAGCGCAGTCGTGCCAGCGTAGTGCTGTTGCACTATGGTTAGGAACAACAACATAACGGCTTGGCCAAAACGCAGTGCACAGGAAACAATATGCAATTATATTGGTTCAGTAAGAGTACGAATGGACAATCCTGTGTCCTCGCATAAAAGCCAGAGAAGTGCCGGCGAGTTCGACCGGAGACTGTCGTTGATGGGGGCATTCGTTGCTGGAAGTGCTGGCACCGCATCGCATCGATGTTTGTCGCTGTTTGCGCGGACACTGTACACTACAAATGTGCTTCATTTAAGGGAAATGATGCCACGGCTGTGTTGTATTGTGGTTCTTACTCATCAAAATTGTGTATTCTAAAACCCACAAGTGTAGATAACACTTGCACGGGCTCAGTCGTTCGGCCTAACCTTTGGTGGAAATCGCGGTTATAGAACAGAAGAGTGAAAATCAAACTTGCTGGGACTCGTCTGAACGTATGTCGAAGAAAGAAATTTATGCACTTTGGCAATGCATGCCCTTTCTTAACTTCAAAGTACGGTGTTGTATTCTGCGTTTTCGGTTTCGGATTGACATGTGAGGATGCCAGGGGGCGCCGCTCTGGCATCAATCTAAGGCGACTGTGAAATAAAGGCAGTGTGTGTTAGGTAGCCGTGGAGTGCGGTTGTGTGCGTGGTTTTGTACATAAAGTGATGCGTCGACCAGGTGTGTGCCCTGTGCGCGCCAAGCTGCGCCGCATTCCTCTTCTTCTCCGTGAGCAAGTCTCTGCGGAACTGTCTCGCCTTCAAGCCAGCGGAATCATTGAGCCTGTCTCTGCTTCCGACTGGGTTTCTCCACTGGTCGTCGTCAAGAAAAAAGATGGATCCCTTCGACTATGCGTCGACTTACGAGAACCGAACAAGGCAATAGTCGTAGACGGGTTTCCACTTCCTCACATTGAAGAACTGCTTCATCAGCTCTCCGGAGTGGTGTGTTTCTCCAAGCTGGACCTCGCGTCCGCTTATCACCAAGTTGAACTTTCTGAGTGCAGTAGAGACTTGACCACATTTGTATCGCACGAAGGCTTGTTTCGGTTTCGCCGCGTGTGTTTCGGGCTTGCATCTGCCCCTGCAGTGTTTCAGAAAATGATGTCAATTATTCTTAAAGGTTGCAATGGCGACGAGGACCTGTAAGAACCCGTTTCGTTCTCCGTGTTCGTGCTAACCCTAGACGCTCTTTGTTCCCAGCAAGGTGGCTACTGCGTGCTGCGTCGCTTCATTTCTTCATTCAGCTACGCCGCCTCTGCCTTCGTCTTCAAACAGTGTACTGGCGCCATTTTCTTCTCGTCTGCACCTCTCCATTCTTCTTGCTTGCAATGGCGTCTCCTATTCCACCTCCCCTATTTCTTCATTCGCCCGGAGACCCGCCACTTCCGTGGGCGGACTGGAAATTGGTGTTTCAGGCTTACGCAGACGCGGTCGGGGAGGACGCCAGCAAGCCCGAGCGTCGCAAGGCCCTGCTGCTCAACGCGTTGGGCCCTGCCGGGTTAAAGCTCTTTTATACTTTGGAAGCAACCAACGCGTCGCCGACGCCAGCGTCGGGCGATGCTTTCAAGAATGCTGTTTCTCTTTTTGATGAGCATTTTAAAGATGTTTCGTGCGATTATCTCGCACGCGTGAAATTCCAAGAAAGGCGACAATTGCCTGGTGAGCCAGTCGCCGAGTTCATTACTTCTCTTCGAACGCTCGCCGAGTCGTGCGGCTTCGGCGCGCTCGAGGACGATATGATCAGCCATCAGCTTTTCATCGGGGTAGCCTTGCAAAACGTCCGCTGCCGCATGCTTCAAAAAGATTCCTCGATTTCATTATCCGAAGCCCTCTCGATTGCGCGAGAGGACGAGCTTATTCGCTCCCAGTTGGAGCAATTCGCTCCGCATTCAGTGCAGCAACTTTCTGCTGCGGGGGGCCAAGGTGGCGGCTCTTCCTTTCACGGGACGCGTCAACAAGGCGGCCCTTCATCTTCGTCTCGGCGCGGCGGCCAACATGGCGGCACCTCTGCGTCACGGGGGCGAGGAAGCCGGCAATATGACGACCCCATTCCGCCAAATTCGGGTTTTCAGGAACAGCACCGAGCTCCTAACTCGTGTTCGCAATTTTCTTCTTCAAGTGCAACCGCGCATTGCTTTCGTTGCGGATTGGCTCGGCATTTAGCCAATTTTGCGCAGTGTCTCGCAAGAAACCACACTTGTCTTGCGTGCAGAAAAATTGGACATTTTCAGTCCGTATGCAATTCCCGTCCAGCAAATCTTCCGGAACCAGTTTCTTCGTCCGCTCCTTCGAGCACTGCACAAACCAATACGGTCACTGTTTTGAATGTGGATGGCCTCCACACTACGTCCGAGCCCAGCATCGTAGTTTCAGTGGGCCATGTGCCCTTGTCATTTCTTGTGGACACTGGTGCCTCAGTCTCTTTAATCAGTGCCGCTGACTTTCGCAGTCATTTTTCCAACATTCGGCTTTTGCCTTCACACGTCGTGCTACAAACATATTCCAAGGGAACGATTGATAATTTAGGTCAATTTACAGCTCAGGTCTCCTATTGCAGTCGCACTGCTTCCATTACTTTTTATGTAACAGCCAATGGCAGCTCACTTTTGGGACGTGATGCAATCAGGGCTTTGTCCATCAACATAATTGGTGCGTCTATGACGTGTGCTCAAGTCGACGTCCAAGATGATCTTCCGGCCAACGCGCCTTCTGAATTCCACCACCTGTTCACCCGTGAACTGAGTTGTGTGCTTTTCTTTCGGCGCGTGTGAACCCGCGTGTTCGGCTGGTCGGTGTTCCCGCCGGCCGCGTACGTCTCCGTCGGCCGTCTTCTTCTTCTTCTGCTTCGTTGGGACCAGCCAGCCCCCTACACAGCATACGGCTCAAGTAATTGGGTGTGAAAAAATTGCCAGAATTGCGTTTTTAGCTTGGCGAAATCAAGCGACCGCGGTATTCTGGCCTATCTCTGAAAGCGGTAATCATAAACTGGAGCTCAATTATTTCTCGACAACTTCATGGCCACATAACACACTTACTGGCACTCTTCAGAGCGACACCTGTGGTCTTTTTAACATCACAACAAAGTCCCACATCATGCATGTAGAACTGATGTATACGTGCACGAAATGTCAACATTCACGGCTAAGCTCTACGCTCTACAAAAATTCAAGTGTTTTTGACAGCGCAGGAAAAAACAGTGCTAAAAAGCGTAATGAAAGGTGTTGTTTTTTTCGACCGTAAACATATTTCTCTGCGCATTCCAGAGTGAACCACTACGAATAATTGAGCGATCACATACTGTCATCTGCATTTTCGTCATGCCACCATCACCCACCAAGCTTCCATCATACCACGTCATCCCGCTTGTTAACCAAGCCATCTACCAAAATCATTTGGAATTGTCATCATCAGGTGCCATTTTCCACAGCTGTCACCATTGGCTTGCCACCACCGCCACCATCTGCCACCATTTTTTCAACTCCCGCCGTCATCTGCCGGCATTTTCCGCTGACACCACCATTACTTGCCACCACCACCATCTGCCATCATTTTTTCCTCTCTCACCATCATCAGCCATTAGACCACTACAGCTTCCACCATATCCACTATCACTATATATACTATCAATTCCGCCATGTCCAATATTATTTCCACCTCATTCACAAACGATACCAGCATCCATCAACCCAGGATTTTCAATAGAGATAGGAACAACAATCTGCCTTTAGGCAGAGCAATTTTTTATTCATAAACACGTATGCAAATATGCTTCGTATAAAAAGTCAAGTAATGAAAGGGATGACATCTACGGATGCAGTGGTTGAGGTCGGATGGTCGGTCAGACCTCAGCCCCGTTGCACCTAGGGGACGATGACGGCTTAATGATAGACCTGAGCAATTTTGAATACGTGTGTGGCAGTCACATCACAGATTGCATGTGGCGTCGCAAAATGGGAACGACGTGCCATACGGGCTGTCGTACTGTTGCTTCCAACAAGCAACAAGCCGTTATAGGTGGGGTATGCGCAACTCGAACACCAAGCCTCCTGAACACACGTCACCTCCTCCCGGGTGTTTGAACCACCAGAGATGGCGAAGGCATCACACACACAAACAAACACACACGCACACACACACACACACACACACATGTACGCACACACACGTGCGCGCACTCGCTTATATATGAAAATCGACATCGCTCTTTATTAGCGGGGAGGGGCGTCGACATTTATACACGTGCCGTCTGATATTCTAGAGCTATCGTTAGTGGCCCCGTAGGCTTTAGAAAAACCTGTAATGTTCGAGTTCTTCGAATTTCATTGGAACGTTGTAAGATTATTCACACGGTGCTTGGTCATTCGGCGTTGTTTGCGCACAGGAGCACGTTCAGCGTATTGGGCCGGTAACAGAACTTAGGCTTCTGGCAAGAGTGCGAATTTGAATTTTATGTATATAGATATATTGAAATACATACACATACGTATACACTTACATATATATATATATATATATATATATATATATATATATATATATATATATATATATATATCCAGCGAGTGTCTTCTGTGAATCCAGTGATGAATAGAAATTGGCTTGAGTGGACAAACGTGCGAAAACTTTTATTGCTCCTACGTTTCGGCCGGGGTCCGGCCTTCGTCAGGGAATACATTGCAAATGTCAACGTGCTGCTTATATACAATGGGGGCCCCCAACACGTGTCTATTTAATATCAAATGTCACATATATGACAGTGGCACACAAATCAACATGTGGAAGAGCACGATGTGATAATGACAAGACTATATCACGAAATGATAACATACGGTGAAGTCTGCGCAGCAAAAAAAGGCGTTTTTCATAGTCACGGAAAGGATCAACATAACAAGGGTGATAATGTACCACGAATGCATTTAACAATATTGTGTTAAAACAACTTGATGAACCAACAAGAAACATAGGTAAACAACCAGCAACAATGCGCTAAAAGAATTAACAAAAAAACAGATGTAAAGCAACGAGAACAGCAATATGTGGCAATGGTGATTTGAAAAAAAAAAACCTTTGGTAAAAGTGAGATACATGGCATTCATGAGAACGAAATATAACAGAATTGTATGTAACAGGCTGAAAACTGATGAAAGCTGCAGACATGTGATAGGAAATTTAGCCTTGTCCGTTACATAGTGATCCCGTTGCTGAACGTGCGCCCAGGAACGTGAGCTTTCCTGCGCTTTCGTTAATGCCGAATGACAGTGCTTTAAATTTGTAGATGAGAAATGATTCGCGTGCTTCCCGTTCATGATGAGACTTAAAATCAGATTCTAATATGGTTGCTGTTAGGTTATCGAGTGAATGTCCTGTACCATTCAGGTGCTTAGATAGGGGTAGGTTAGGAAAAGTTGTGACATGCGCCTTGTGGTTATTAAACCGCAGTCTGAATGGTGTCGCTGTTTGGCCTAAGTACTGAAGCTTACAGACTGAACACTCAAGTAGGTACACACAGTTACTTGTATCGCAATCGTAATCACCATTAATTTTCATTGTGAAATTTGACGCCGAACTGTGGGCTATCATTTCGTGATATAGTCTTGTCATTATCACATCGTGCTCTTCCACATGTTGATTTGTGTGCCACTGTCATATATGTGACATTTGATATTAAATAGACACGTGTTGGGGGCCCCCATTGTATATAAGCAGCACGTTGACATTTGCAATGTATTCCCTGACGAAGGCCGGACCCCGGCCGAAACGTAGGAGCAATAAAAGTTTTCGCACGTTTGTCCGCTCAAGCCAATTTCTATATATATATATATATATATATATATATATATATATATATTATATATATATATATATATATATATATATATATATATATATATATATAAAAGGGAAACAAGTGTCTACTTAAGGGCTCGTTTTTTTCGTGTTTTACACAGTATTATTGAGATCTAACAGACAATAATGCCGCCCCGCCGCAGTGGTCTAGTGGCTAAGGTACTCGGCTGCTGACCCGCAGGTCGCGCGTTCGATTCCCGGCTGCGGCGGCTGCATTTCCGATGGAGGCGGAAATGTTGTAGGCCCGTGTGCTCAGATTTGGGCGCACGTTAAAGAACCCCAGGTGGTCAAAATTTCCGGAGCCCTCCACTACGGCGTCTCTCATAATCATATAGTGGTTTTGGGACGTTAAACCCCACAAATCAATCAATCAGACAATAATGCCAAGGAAGGTATAGGGGAAGATATTAGGCCAATTGTAATGTAAATGAGAAGAAAAGTGGGTGAAAAGATAACTTGCCGTGGGCAGGATTTTAACCTGCGACCTTCGAATAACGCGTTCGATGCTCTACCACTGAGCTACCATGACAGCTATCCCCGCAGCCACATTATTGGGTATCTATGTCCATTTAAACGTGGGAGTGTCAGTCAGCGCCACTAGTAGCCATGGCAGCGAGTGTGGCACACTCTTATGAGCCTGTTTGGCGTCACGTAGCACGAGAACCTAATACTAACTGACAGCCGACCAATAGTCCCCGTAAACAACCTAAAGGCACCAAGTCTGCCAGTACGAGACCCTCGTAAATAATAAGGGAAATAAGTGTATACTCAACGGCTTGTTTTTTCGTGTTTTACACTATATATATATATATATATATATATTAATATGTGTGTGTGTGTGTGTGTGTGTGTGTGTGTGTGTGTGTGTGTGTGTGTGTGTGTGTGTGTGTGTGTGTGTGTGTGTGTGTGTGTGTGTGTGTGTGTGTGTGTGTGTGTGTGTGTGTGTGTGTGTGTGTGTGTGTGTGTGTGTGTGTGTGTGTGTGTGTGTGTGTGTGTGTGTGTGTGTGTGTGTGTGTGTGTGTGTGTGTGTTGTGTGTGTGTTGTGTGTGTGTGTGTGTGTGTGTGTGTGTGGAAAACAAGAGACACAATATCGACGAGGCTGGGGAGTTGATGTATTTAAAACCAGCGGTAATGGCGTGACCGCCAATACACCAGCGATATAGCGGAGGCAACGCTTCGCCTTCCTCGTCAGACACACATGCGCGTCGCCCCTTAGACTATCATTATACATGCATGTAGCATAGCCCCCGCCGGCAGAAGCGCTCTCTTGACGCATCTAAATGTCAACGTCACTAGGAGAGTTGTAGTTGTAGGGTTTTAAGCGCGCAACACGTACAATATCGGTAGCCTGTTGGGCGCATGAAGGCGATGGGTGGGAGGGCAGGACCAATTTCATATGTTACAGGAGTAACCCCACGAAGGACTCGGTAAGGACCTGTATAGCGATTAAGAAATTTTTCTGACAAGCCAACTTGACGGGTCGGAGACCAGTACAGCACCAAAGAACCGGGCGGAAAGTGTACGTCACGGTGTCGTTGGTCATACAAACGCCGTTGCTTCTCTTGAGAGGTCAGAAGGCGAGTACAGGTGATTTCGCGTACATGAGCGGCCCGAGTGATAGCATTCATGGCATATTCACTGGTCGGTAGTGCAGGGGACATTATTATGGTGTCTAGAGGAAAAGTTGGTTCTTGTCGAAACAGCAGAAGAATTGGAGAGTGACCGGCAGTGCCATGCCGTAAAGAATTATAGGCAAATGTGACGTACGGGAATGCAAGATCCCAGTCAGTAGAAACATACTTAGCAAGCAAGTCTGTCAGAGTTCGATTGAGGCGCTCCGTGAGTCTATTGGCTTGCGGGTGGTATGACGTAGTCAGCTTATGTATCGTTTTACACGACTGCAAGATGTCGCCTATGACCTTCGACAAAAAGGTGCAGCCATGGTCTGTAAGCAGCTACCGTAGGGCTCCATGTTGCAAAATCACCTCCTTCAGGAGGAAGTCGGCGACATCTGTTGGGCAGCTTGTTGGAAGAGGTCGCATGATGGAATAATGCGTGGTGTAGTCGGTGGCCACGGCTATCCTCTTGTTACCCGAGGAAAACAAGGGGAAAGGGCCAAGTAGTTCCAAGCCAACGCGGAAGAACGGTTCTGTTAGAATGTTAAGTGGTTGAAGGCGTCTGGCAGGACGTGTCGATGGTGTTTCGCGGCGCTGACATTTCTCACAAGCCGCAACGTATCTTCTGACTGGGCATGCAAGCCCTGGCCAAAACAAGCGTCGGCGTATTCGGTTGTAAGTGCGTGACAAACCAAGGTGACCAGCAGTCGAAAGGCCATGAAGTTCTTGTAGAACTTCTGAGCGGAGGTGTTTCGGAATGACAAGCAGCAGGGCCGGTCCATCCAGCTCAAAACTTTGGCGGTATAATATACCATCGTGGAGCAAGAATTAGCGATGGGACTGGTTGGAAGACGTTGATTCGAGGCGCTCTATGATAGCACGCAAGAACGCATCATGGCGCTGCTCGTCAGCGATGGGTGTCATTTGCGAAAGAGAAAAGACGCAAGGATCGATGTTGGTGACAGGCATAGTGTTTGACTCATCAACCGTCTAGCGCGACACACAGTTTACGTCCTGATGTAGGCGTCCAGACTTGTACTCACCGTGTAGGTATGCTCTTGCAGTTGCAGAGCCCAGTGCCCGAGCCGGCCATTAGGATTTGTCAGTGACGTAAGCCAACATAGCGCATGATGGTCAGTTATCACAGAGAAAGTTGTGCCATATAAATATGGGCGGAACTTTGAGACTGCCCAGACAAGAGGAAGACCTTCACGCTCTGCAATAGAAGAATTGCGCTCAGCAGCTGTGAGGAGGCGGCTAGCGTAGGCGACAACTCGGTCATGTCCCTGTTGGCGTTGGTCCGAGACGGCTCCGATTTCGTGACCACTAGCATCGGTTCGGACTTCTGTCGGTGCGGATGGGTCAAAGTGAGCCAAAATAGGAGGAGTCGTCAGTACCGTGATTAGGTGAGAAAAAGCCGCAGCTTGGTCGGTACCTCACGTAAATGTGACGTCGTTTTTCAGAAGCTCTGTGAGAGGTCGAGCGATGGTTGCGAAATCTTTCACAAACCTTCTAAAATAAAAACAAAGTCCTACCAAACTCTGGACGTCTTTGACTGACTGGGGTACAGAAAAACTGATGACTGCACGAATTTTCTCAGGGTCCGACTGCCCACCAGAGGCGTCGAAAAGGCGGCCCAACAATGTTTTTTGCCGGTGTCCAAAGTGGCACTTCGATGAGTTTAATTAAAGGCCTGCAGTGCGGAATATGTCGAGAATAGCTGACAAACGCTGAAGGTGGGTATCATATGTTGGGGAATATACAACGACATCGTCAAAATAACAGACATTTTCACTATTTTAACCCTTGTAGAGAGAGTCCATCATGCTCTCGAACGTGGCTGGGGCGTTTCATAGCATTACCTCGAACTGATATAGGCCGTCTGGGCTCACAATTGCAGTCTTCTCTTGGCTTTTTCGTCGACAGCAATCTAACAGTAGCCGGAACGTAGATCTATTGAAGAAAAGTATCGGGCACCATGGAGACAATCGAGAGCGCCATCGATGCGGGGTGAAGGGTAAACGTCCTTTCTTGTGATTCTATTCAGATGGCGATAATCCACACAGAAGTGCCACGTGCCACCATTTTTTTTAACTAGCACAACTGGGAATGCCCAAGGGCTCGAAGAGGGTTAAATAATTTCTTTGGCTAGTATATTGGTGACTCCTTGTTGAATGAATTTACGCTCGGTGGCAGACACCGAGTATGGTCGCCAATGAATGGAATGAAAATCGTCTGTGTTAGCGCGGTGCTTTACGGGTGAAGTCCGGCCGAGTGGACAGCTGTCGATGTTGAATATGTCGCGGTATGAAGCCAGAAGGCGGCACAGCGCGGCTGACTTCTCAGGTTTGAGGTCCGGGGCGATCATGGAGCGTAAGTTCACATCGAGGCACGTGGCATCCTGCGAGTGATGTGGGTGTTCGGGTCATAGGTCTGCCGTAAAACATGTGACGTGGTTGTCCATTAAGGGTCTTAGCGTGGCGACCGAAATTTCTTGGAATAGCCCTTGTTTTATGAAAATAAAATTGATAACAGGTAAATATGTTTGGTTAGAGGTCATGGTTACAACGGAGTGTAGAACAGTAATGTCACCCGCAAGGAGAACATCAGTAATCGGCGTCACAATATCATCACCGTCGAGCACGGGAAAGGTTGTTGCCAATTCAACGAATCTGAGAGCTTTAGGTGGTATCCGGAAGAAGTCAGTGGTGCACAGACTGTTCGGGAGTTCAGGGCGAGAATCCGGAAGAGGAAGCCCTAGGCAGAGAGTACCGGCGGCAAAATCTTTCAGGGCAGAATGCGTTGGTAAGAAGTCCATGCCGAAGATTCGGTCGTGAAGACACTTTTTAAACACCGTAAATAAAACAAAGACATGGCGGCCGGCAATGCTAACACGAGCGGTACACATTCTAGTGATGGCCACAGTCCCACCATCAGCTACACGGAGGGCTTTAGTCGCTGCAGGCGTGAGGACTTTTTTGAGTAGGCGACGCAGGTGAGCACTCATTATGGACACTTGAGCTCCTGTATCAACTAACGCCGTCAAAGAAATACCGTTCATATACGCTTCAATCAAGTTTGTATTAGTGGGGAGCGTCATCAGAGAATTTGTAGCAGTCGAAATTGATGCAGTACTACTTCCCAGATCTGCATGGTCTGGTGTTACGGCCGACATGATCCATAGTTGACGGGCGACGAATAGAGGCGTGATTGCGCGTTGGGGAACGATGGCGTTGAGGTGATGGCGAACAAGCGGTGGAGCGGCTGTTATGGACGTCAGAAGAAGGGTACACACGACTGTGCGAATACTGACGGGAGTCCTCGTATGGGCGAGAAGAAAATGAGCTTCAGTTTGAGGGCATCCAAGTGCTGCGGCAGAAGCGGGAGATATGGACTCTTGGTGGCAGCGCAAGCAGATCAGTTGGTCGTCTGCAGTTGTCCATTACGTCGGATTGCGGCATCGCGGAAGAAAATGTGAGTCATGGCGTGGTGCATTTGTTGTCATTGGTCTGGAGGTGGGTCGGGAGACAGAGCAGGCCACAGGAAAACAGAGCTTTGCAATTTTCTGCCTCACGACGGCTTGAATTACGGAGACCGCCGAAGCCGTTTGTGCGGCGCAATGGTCGAGCGGATGTGGAGGAAATGGTGCCGGACTTGACGCCTCAAGCTCCCGGCAAACTATTTGTGTCACGCTGTCCTGCATGGGTGGTGCGGCACCAAGATCGATGCAGGTTGATGTAACAGCCTTGTTTGGTAGCCGCGTAAATCGAGGCTGAACAAGGTGGATTTTGATCATTTCGAAGCGGTGGCATTCCTTGATATTCATCTACGGTCTTGACGTTAGTGTACACAAGCAGGTGTAAGGCGTCGTCCGCGATGCCCTTGAGTATGTGGCCCACCGTGTCACTCTGTCATTTGCTCGTCCATTTTTCGGCACAACGCGAGCACGTCCTTTATGTACGAGACATACGACTCAGTTGAGGACTGCACATGAGTGCCGAGTTCTTTTCGTGCTTTCATTTGCGACCGCACAAGTCCCCAAAGATGTCGCGTAGTCTCTCCTTGTAGGTATCCCAGCTGGCGAGCTCGGTCTCATGGGCGTCGAACCAGATACGTGTGGTGTCGTCCAAGTGAACTATTACGTTGGCAAGCATCATGGTAGGGCCCCATCGGTGTGTCTGGCGAACACGCTCGTACATACGGAGCCGGTAGTCAACGTCAAGCCCAGGTTGTGCGGCCAATGTACCGGAATCACGAGGAGTGGGCATCGTCAGGTATGTAGTCGCTGGATCTAGAGATGGAGACGCTGACGGGTTGTTGTGATTGGTAGCCATGGACGGAAACTAAACAAATGGTGCGACCACTGCGGAGCTTCGTGGTGAAATTGTGGAACGTTCAACCTCCACCAAATATGTTACGGGAAAGAAGAGACACCGTATCGACGAGGCTAGGGATTAGGTGTATTCAAAAAGCGGTAATGGCGTGACCGGTTCACCAGTGATCGAGTGGAAACGACCCTTCGTCTTCCTTGTCAGGCACACACGCGCGTCGCCCCCAAGAATATCAAGAAACATGCTTGTAGCAGTATATATATATATATATATATATATATATATATATATATATATATATATATATATATATATATATATATATATATATATATATATATAATCTCGTATTACATCTGATTATTATTTTGTCACCCACGGATAAACTGAGCCCTTAAGTATCCACTTCATTGCTTTTTATATATATAAAACACACAAAAATAGTCTGATTCACTCCAGACAACTGTCTGCAACATGCATTTCATCGCGTTGTGATTGCGTGTGTAAGAATATTTTTAAACTCTGGCTAAACATAGAAGAAAGACGAAGTGATTCTTCGTAGAACACAACTCGCTCGTCTCAGTGCTTCTCTGGTCTTTTCGCTGCAGTTGTGGGGTGTATTTGTAGGTTGTGGTGTAGGTGTAGGTTGCGGTAATGGAAGTACAACCTCACGAGGTGACGTCCGATTCCGGTTCGACCACGGCCACTACCTCTAAGAAGAGGAAACACATTCAGTGAGAGCAATGACACTGAGCTGTACTCCACATCTTGCGGCGAGTCCTCAGACGACGGATTTCAACCTGTCCTGCACCGCAAGTGCAAGCGACGGATCATCAATCCATCGCCGGTGTCAAGTACAGCCACCGTGAAAACGGCGCCCCAGTGATGGCCCCCTTCTGTGCTGAACGAGATTAAGGACGTACGGCTTAGTACAAGAAAAAACATCCTGGCTGTCGATGTGCGGCACCCGAGTGCGCTGAGCACGCTGCAACAAGTAACACAACTGGAAACATTGCAGTTAGGTCCATCACACCAGCTGATGGTGCGACTACATCAGGAGTCATTTACGACATTACCACGGAAATCCCGAACGCAGACCTTCCAGTACTTATAAAGCTAGCGAGTAGAGACAACGTCATTGTCAGCGTTGGATGGCTTGGTAACACATGCTGTGTGAGAGTAACGTTCAAAGGTGACTGTCTTCTCGCATACGTAAAGGTGGCCACTTTCGTCAACAAGTTCGACCGTTCATTCCTAAACCCGTGCAATGCTTCAATTGTCAGACGATCGGCCATATAAAGGGTGTTTGAAGGAGCTCCGCAGCGTGCCCCAGGTGCGCCGAACCACACGCGGAAGACAACTGTATCACTACCACACTGAAATGTCCTAACTGTCAGGGGGCTCACAAGGCTTCTTCGAAAGAATGTCCGCACATAAAGAAAGAGTTTTCTATTCTGAAGCAAATGGTTCGAGACAGCTCAACGCACAAAGAAGCTGCAAAGAAAATCCAGCGAAGACGACGTCGCCGTCGAAGGTCTTCACGTCGGAGAGCGCTAACTTCAGGCGATAAGTCGACGCATCAGGAAAGATCGCCAGCTGCAACTTACAGCACGGCAAACACAGATGTTGGAAAAAAGCAAAGGGGAAAACCAGTCTCTACAGAAGAGTGGCCTCCACTTACGCGTACACAACGCTCAGAAGAGCCGCAGCAGAAGCCATCTTCTTCAGAGCAAGGTGCTGCAATGGAGGACTTGCGGAACACAGATCAGCAAGTGATAGCTCTCTTGTGACCCTTAATTAAAGCCATCTGCATGTTGTTAAGCAACAAGCACACACCGTCAGCAAGACGTGCATGGCAATTACTGGACGCTTTGAGTCCAGTACTCGCAGCGCTTAAGTAAATAATGGCTCACCAGCCCTTGTCTTTCAGAGAAGAGGTCCGAAAAGCAGCGAATATTCAATGGAATTCCCGGGGACTGAGGTCACGCATCGCCGATTTTCGTCGGTTTGTGTACACCAATAAGTTTCCCATCATTGTCGTCTGCGAGCCAAATTTACAAAAATAAATCAGATGTTCTGGTTATGAGTCATTCATGTCGTCTACAACTGCAGACAATAGCAAAGTTCTGATGTTTATTCGCTGCGACCTCACCTACTTTCATAATTCGGTCTCAACCAACGACGACAACCAATATATAGGTATAACAGTGAAAAGGAGACTTACCATCACGGTTGTGGGTGCCTATATCTCTCCGTCTAGCCGTTTCGACCATACAAGGCTACAAGGTATTCTGTCAGCACCTTCTCACCCATGCATTATAATTGGTGACTTCAACGCCCATCATACAATCTGGGGAAGTTCGAAGACCAATGTTAAAGGGAGAAAGTTGGTGCCCTTCGCCTCCGAAAAGCAACTTTTCTTGCTAAATGATGGTAGTCCAACGTTCCTACGTGGTTCAAGGTATAGCAGCTGCCTTGACCTGGCCTTTGTCTCACGAGGCCTCGTCAGGCATGCTGAGTGGTTTTCAGACATAGAAACGCATGGAAGTGACCACATTCCCACTTACGTTAAAATCGAAGGATTGTCCCATGCTAAGACACGCGATAGTGTTCAGAGAGTGGACTGGTTGAAATTGCAGCCTCGCATGGAAGAGCAATGTGAAGCAAACATATCCCTCGACACAGAGGAAATAATTAAAAGCACAATACACGATTTCACGTGTACCCTCACCTGCTCTCCCAAAGTAACGAAATTTGACATCGAGCTAGAACTACTTCGAGCAATCTGACGGCGTGCTGAACGAAGATACCGATGCATGGAGGCAATAGAAGACTCGCGAATCGCTAGACGTATACAAAAAAAATTCAGCGCCAGATAAATAAACTTGAGTCACAACGTTGGACTGCTTTTTGTGAGTCACTTGACCCACAAGAACATTTATCCCAATTGTGGAAGACGGTACGAGGTCTCCGCACAAAACCCACTCAGTGGTCACCATTTAGGGCTCTCGCACTTTCTGAACAGAGACGTGGCATTGACGTGGCAGAAGACTTCTGTGCCAGAGTATCTGGGCTACTCGTAGTGCCCAATAGCCTATTGCTCTCGACTAACTGCCCAGAAACACTGGATCCCCGCATAGGTATGCCTTTTTCAATCATGGAGCTCAGAGCAGCACTAGCTTTGTGTGGACGCACGTCGGCACCAGGGCCTGATAGAAATTCAAATAGGGCCTTGTGTCATCTGGGTGAACGCGCGAGAATCCTCCTTTTGGAGTTTTACAACAAATCCTGGCAAGATGAAACGCTCCCGACAAGCTGAAAGACAAGTCGCCTAGTTCCACTTCTGAAGCCAGGCAAGTCACCGTTGGACCTCTTATCTTATCGTCCGATCGCATTGGCCAGTTATGTAGGCAAAGTTATGGAGAGGATGATCCTGGGACGCCTGGTGTGGTTCTTGGAGTGTAACAATATCTACCCAGGTGCCATGGCAGGATTTCGGCGTGGTCGAGCATCGATTGACAACGTAGTCGACCTGGTCACTTATGTCCAACACGAGAAAGGCCGTAAGCGTCTCTGCGCATCTTTGTTCCTAGACGTCAAAGAGGCGTATGACGACGTTACGCATGAAGCTGTTCTCACCGCTCTCGAAGATATAGGAGTAGGTGGTCGGATGTATCGCTGGATACGTAGTTATTTGTCAATACGATCCTTTTTTGTGAGCACTGAAGACGCTCCAACCTCTCCACATTACAGCCACCGTGGCGTCACACAGGGCGGCGTACTCAGCCCTGTGCTGTTCAATCTTACGTTAATTGCTCTCACTGAGCATGTGCCAAGCACGGTCAGGCTATAAATGTACGCAGATGATATCTGCGTTTGGGCATCGGCTATAACACGCCTGCAGTTACGAGGGAGAATTCAAAAAGCTGCCTCTGAAACATTACGCTACCTCCGAAATCGAGACTTGGAAATTTCTTCAGAGAAATGCGCCCTCGTAGCTTTTACACGAAAGCCTATGGATAAGTACACTATAGGCATCAATGATCAAACTGTACCATACGTTCGATCGCACAATTTTTGGGCGTCATAATTGACTAGAATCTATCATGGAACGATCACGTTTCGTACATGAAGAAACGCTTAATGTATATCTGTGATATACTGAAGTTCTTTGCAGGGAAGAATTGGGGAATGTCTACCAGTGCAATGCTACAGCTGTACAGAGTACTTTCTCTGTTTCCTGCGGTACAGTTTACCGGCATTGACCAATGCAAGCAAAACAAGCCTTCGAACGCTACACAGTGTTCAGTCCCAGGCACTCCGGATTTGCCTCGGCTTTCCTCGTAGTGCGTCAACAATGGCTACTATAGCTATCTCCGGTGACCACCTCATCACGACACATATTGACGCTGAGGCACTCAGGACACATATAAGGCATATTCTTGGACACCCTCACACCACCTAGCCTCTTTACCAGCAGACAGACCACGTTAGTCATTTTGTCAAACGGTCACCACATACTGCTATTCTTTGCGAACATACTTCACACCCGCCGCCAGGCCTTCGACTCCTCCCTGGTGCCTGACTCAGGTTAATATCAGGCTAACTATACCTGGCATCAAGAAAAAAGCAGATATGCCGTCCCCTGCTCTTAGACAGCTTGCTCTGCTCTTGTTATACGAGACGTATCGAGGCTGTATACACGTATACACCGACGGCTCTGTTTTACAGAAAAGTTCAACGGCATCATTTGTTATACCGATAAAAGACACGACAAGAAAATTCAAGACCTCCCACCTTACGACATCAACGGGAGCAGAGCTCACAGCTCTTCGCGCCGCATTGCAATTCATCAGCGATGAACAGCCACAAAATGGACAATTTTCAGTTACTCAAAGGTGGCACTGCAATCCCTTCAATCACCTTTACGCCACGGCCCGTGCGAACAGCTGGTATTAGAGATTGCAGAAACAAACGCACCAATTTATTGAGGAAGGACATGAAATAGCCTTTCAATGGCTTGCAAGTCATTGTGGAATAATTGGCAATGAACAGGCCGATGAAGCTGCCCGTTCTGCCCATACTGAAAGCGATGAAATATCAATTCCGCTTTCCAGAAGTGATGCTGCACGGAAACTCCGCATGCTTGCTCGCAAGTGCACCTCGTCACAAAGAGACGAGTCGCATTTCATTCATGCACGGTTAGGTACTTTGGACCCAACTCTTAGTCTTCGAATTCCTCTGGAATTACGCCGACGAGACGCTACTATGCTGTGCAGATTATGGTTGGGCGTCGCATTTACCAATGCGTACGCATCCCGCATAGGAATGGCTGACACTGCTGCATGCAGCCATTGTGGCAGTGATGCAACAACTTGGCACATTCTGTGTGAATGCCCACAATACGGCTCGCAGAGACAGTCACTCTACAATGCACTAGATGAACTAGACAACCAGCCTCTTTCGGAAGAAAGACTCCTGCGCTGCCGACAGGACTTTATGTCGCAGAAGAAGGCTGTGAAGGCGCTCCTGCGCTTCTTGCGTTAAACCGGTCTGTCCAAATGACTGTGATCCGAACTCCCTGAATGTGTGCGCATGTGGTTTTTTCCCTAATTAATTTTATATCTCTCTATATCTATCCTCTTTCTGACCCCTTTCCCCATCCCCGTACAGGGTACCAAACCAGTTCGTCTAGGTTAACCTTCCTGTCTCTTCCTTTTAGATATTTCTCTCTGGCTAAATATAGCTAGCGCACCCTGTGTATCCACCCACACGTTTGTGCGCCGCGAGGTTCCAAGGCACAGCAAATGCACAGAATTATGGGGCCAATGCATATGAGTTTTTATTTATTTTTATTTATTACATACTGTTGATCTGTTTACCAGGTATTAAGCAGGAATGGGCATACAGAAATGTTTACCACAAAAAGATAATTCACATCACACAGCACACTGACAGCGGTTACAATTCAACAATTTTGTATTATTTGCAAAAACTAAAGAAAACATTACAACAATGCCATAGCTTTGCTGACTGAAACGTACTAAAAATTGAAAGCATTGCGTAACTCTGGGCTGCATGACTGTACAAAAAACTGTTAGTGGTTATTGAGAGCATGTAGAAATAAATCAACTGTTGGACACTCTACAGCACCGGGTGATAGGCAATTCCACTCATGGGTAGTTCTTGGAAAAATGAATACCTCAATGTGTCTGTGAGGTTTACTTAATCTAAAACTTTCTTTGAATGATGTGAGCGCACACCATATTCACCTATTTGTCTATTGTGCACTGTTTTGATGATAACGATTTTGTTGTAGAAAATGAGATAAAAAAGCTTCAGCTTCTACATTGTTCTTCTCTCGTGTAGTTTTTCGAGATCCGCTTTTATTAGTAGAAGTGAACGGGAAGTACGCCAACTATATTAATTAAAAACAAATCGAACAGATGTTCTTTGGACCATTTCTAATTTTTTTATTATTGGGCTCACTAAAGGAATCCCACACTGCAGCTCCATATTCTAATACTGGTCTAATGAAAGTTTTGTACGCGGGAAGTTTGATGTGTGGTGTGGCATTCACAAGCCTCTTTCGCAAATAGCCAAGCTTTTTCATTGCCCTTCTTTCAATATATTTTATGTGTTCATTCCATTTTAAGTCTGATTTCAGTATGAGTTCTAAATATTTGTGTTTAGTGACTTTGGATAACGCATGGTCATTGACGTGATAAATAAACAGAAGCGGCTGTTTCTTACTCATAATTCGCATTTCTACTGTTTTTATAATTAATAGTCATCTGCCAATTTTCACACCACGTTTGTAGCATTGCTAGTGCAGTATTTAAAGATTCTTGATCACTGTAACTATAAATTTCCTGATATAGTATACAATCATTCGCGAAAAGCTTTATTTTTACGGGCAAGTTTAGCACAATATCATTAATAAATAACAGAAAAAACAACGGCCCCGTAAGGGACCCTTGAGGCACACCCGATTTAACGGGGGCGGAACTCGAGGTGACACCATCAATGGCAACCCATCGGCTCCTCATTGAAAGATAAGCAGTTATCCATGCAAGTAATTTCTCATTTTTAAAAATTGGTTCCAGCCTAACTAGTAATTTTTGGTGACTCACACGATCGTAAGCTTTCTGAAAATTCAATAATATAACACTTACTTGACCATTCTTATCGATCGTTGCTGCTAGGTCATGAAACTTCTCAATAAGCTGGGTTACCGTAGAATACCCTTTGCGAAAGCCGTGCTGAACTAAACTTATGTGTTAACTTAAACATAAGCACACGGTTGATAAACCCAGATGTTTAAATTATGCCACTGTGCATAACTAAGGCTTGCTTCAAAATTATATGGTGGCTTTGGCAAGCAAAACCTTGGAACGGATGTTCTATTTACTGGCAAAACACTCTGAGTATTCGAAATTAGGCTCTACGTTCCGAAATAGTACTTAAAAGCGGCGTTCACTCATAGCGCAGATAATCTTATTCAAATGTGAAGACAAATTTCTTAACAAGACAGGTGCTTATTCCTTTTGGCCACATAAGAGGCTTCTTAAGAAAACGCTGCGCACTATGAAAAAATCGGAAAATACGTATCAGCACGCATATTTGTTGCACAGTGATAAAAGGAACCAAGGCTCATTTTCAAGTTGTGGGATAATTGACATCATCGGCTCAATCAATGTAGCCATTAAGGTATTATACGTCGTATAATCAGGAAACCAAATTTTCATCGTATTTCGTCTTTGTAGGGCTGAAATTCTCAAAATAAAAAATTGCAAGGCTTCAGAAGTAACGAAGACGAATTCCCCAATCGAGGGAAATTTGACTTGAACTTGTGTATTTTTCTGTGAATATTGCCTCAATAAAAATGAACGACACGCCACACCATTTAATTTACTATTGCGTGGATTTCTGAGTGGTCAATTTACAGACGTTAATTGATCAGGCGCAAATCAGGAAACACAAGAAGACACGAAGATGAGATCTTGTAAGATGCGCTGCTTGCTGGCTTCATCGAACCGCCCTGCCTGAACCTCTGTGCTACTCGAAGTCGCGTACACCACAGAACGTGCTATGTATGTCAAGTGTTCATGCGCATGCTTTCAAGTGACATGAAATCGACTACAAGTTTGTGTGAAAAAATGTCATCTACGCCATCTCTGACACCATCGATTGGTATTTTTTACGAGCAAAGCAATGATATTCTACGCAATGCACATAGGACTGTTGTTTCTTACATTGTTCTCGCCATCTAATCAGTTCCAGTTAACATAAGATGATGACTCCGGAACTTATACTGCGTCATCTCTGCTAATGCAGCGACCAAAGATGTATATAAGAGAATATACAATACTTACAGGTGGAGGAATACGCAAGCATAAAACATGCGAGCAGGTAAGATAGAAGGAGCTTCATTTCTTTCTGCAAATGGTTACAGCTCCTGAAACAGTGCACATATGTAGAAAATACCCTCTTTCGCACCAAGTTTCTACAATATGCCTCCATCTAAATGCACATGTTGTGCCCCAGTACACGATTTCAATTTATTAAATAAGTTATGAAAATGCATGTGTTACGCATTACAAAATGTGAAAATAGAAATTATTGAATATCAACAATTGCATTAGACTACAAAAAAGACCACAAAAAGTGACAAGAAAGAGGCCATCATTATCAGTTAACAATGAACTAGATTACGAAGTTACTAAAATATAAAAGATTGAAAGAGAACAACCTTCTAGTTTTTTTTTCAATTTGCGATTCTTTATTGTTTTCATTTCGATAGGTATGGAATTCCAAACAGTGATGAATGAGAAAACAACGCTCTGCTTGCCATGTATAGCATTTTTTCCGGTAAGATAGAGTTGCTGTTGCGTGCAAACTCTGTAGTAGTATTATTTGTTTGTCAAGATCGGGGCATATTGCCTTCGCACCACCCGAAGCTCATTTCCTTGAACGAGAATTTGTTGAGGCTACACACAACAAGTTTCAAAAGTGAAAAAAAATTCGGTTAGATTGTAATCATATGCGGATTTGGGAATAAATGCGCTAAACAGAAATATTCTATTAGGTTACTTTTGCAGTACTTGTAGTTAATTCAGCTGTGTGTTACCTTTCCCCTGCACATAATGCACCAATAATTGTTTGATTGGACAAATTAAATAATACAACAATCGTAAAGCGGCATGCTTGAATTGGTGTCGTTATTGTAGAAGTACTCAGATCCAGTATAAATATTTTTGTGTTACTTTGGCTGTGTGGTTAGTAAACTTTAGGTAATTGGCTGCCTCTACGTATCGATAATTGCAAGAAGAACTTACTGGAATTCAAGTGGATCAGAGGAATATACAAGGAATTGAGGGGATTGCCCGTTGGTTATACGTGAATAAAACATATTTTCTTTTGATGTGTTTATGTGTACTTAGTAAGTTTTGCACCATTATAGCACATTTCGCATGCGTTTGTTGATGTTGCATTAGAGAGTCAAAAGACATTCGTGTGAGTTCAGGATAGCGGTGTAGTCTGCGTAAAGTATACGCACAGAAACGAAAAGAGAGTTCGGCAAATCAAATAACGTTTATGGAAAACATGAGAGGACCTCATATATAATATTGGGAGACTTCAATATGGGTCAACACGCTTTATGAATTAACATTTGAAACAGTAATTACCTGTATTCTGTGTACTTTTGAAGCAAAAGTAGAGCTGGTTCAGTTTTTTATAATAATTTGTGCTTATAAAACAATATTTTAGGGCATATTATCTCAAAATCATTAGTAATGCCTAGAAACTAAACACAGCGTAACGACCCCAATCAATCCCAAGTCTTAGTTAATCTATTAGTAATGGGAGCGAGTTCAATCGAATACCCTAGGAGAAAGCTGTAGTGTAATGGCGAGAAAGAGTGAGAAGTACACGTTAATTTTCGAAACAGTGCCCCAAGGAATGCCTGGCGCCAACTTGAGGTGGGAAGACTTCTTAGTCCACTCTGGCTTCTACTGCTCTCTTGGCCCTGGCGACGAGTTATTGTTGGTCTTCCAGGTCCTCGAAAGTGAGCTTCGCCTCCTACGTTTCGATTAGGTCTTCGTTCGTCCGTCCTGCTTCATTACCAGTCGTGTGCTGTTGCAGATTATGCCTCGCAATACACTAGCATGCAAGAAGCAAGAATGCCAGGGTGTCAAGTACGCTGCAGAGCGGGCACATAAATCTATATCTCGTTGGGTAGAGACAGTGCATTAGGGCTCCATGAATGTATGTTTTGCTTTGCAGGCGTCTCAGAGCCACGAATTGCTTTTTTGTCAGTTTTGTGTGTGGTGGAGGGTATACTCGTCACTCCAACCTGTAATGCTGTATTAACGACGAGTAGGTGTTTTGAACAACCTTCATCTCTTCGACGACGAGTCGGATGCCCTGTGAGCAGGGGGCAGCCCGGCTGACGTGCTCGCGGGCAGCAGCGTGGGCCGCTTCATTTGCCTGCAGACCCTTGTGTCCTGGCACCCATATAATACAAGTGTATGAGAGTGGAGTACTTCACCGTTTCAAAATATTGATGGAATTGGCTGAGATACAGCCCTTAGCGAAATTCGTGCAGGCAGCTTGCGAGTCGGTGAAGATAACCGCGGTGTTTGTACATGTGGTGGTTGCGAGAGCGATTGCCGATTCTTCTGCGGCGCCAGAATGGAGGACGTTGTGGCTGACGCTATTTCTCGGCCTTGAGAGTTTACGAAGCTGACAGCGTACGCATTTCTATGCGGGTACTTGGCCGCGTCAGTGTAGCGGGCGTCCGCGTCTTCCTTGAACAATCGTTGAATAGCGTCAGCTCTAGTTTTCCGTCTACTATTGTGGAAAGTAGGATGCATGTTTCGTGAAATAGGTGCGATGGGCAGCGACTCTCTGACGTACAGCGGGATGCGCTTTTTCCGGTCTACATCCGCGGTGAACATGTCGCTGCAGTTGAGTTACCGGAGCACCGACCTCTCCGTGGGCGTCAGCTTAAACCTCTCCAGCTGGCTGTTATTATGTACTTCGACGAGCTCTTGCCACGTGTTGTGGACGCCCATCTTTAGGAGACGTGTGGTATAGGTCATTGGGGGAAGTCCCTAGGCTATTTCAGTGGCTTTTCTTATCATGACATTAAGTTTTTATATTTTAGCTGTTTTCGAATTCAGGTGCGGCGTGCCATGCGTAATGCGGCTTGTGAACAGAGCTTGCATTGCACGTAGCGTGTCGAGCTCTTCGAGTCCGTTTCGTTGGTTCGCGATCCTCCTGATTAGGTGCGTAAGTTGTGATAGTGTCCGTTGGAGTCTCGGTATGATCGCAGCTCCCGATCCATCCTTGTAGATGTGAGATCCAAGCATTCGCAGGGTCTCAAATTTTGGAATTGATGTCCCATTAAGTGTTACGCTAGGGTCGAGCTCGTCGTATAGAGAGAGTCTGCCTCTTTTTGTCACTTTGAGGACGAGGTGCTTGCACTTTTCGGAGGCACACCACAGACTCCAGTTTCAGAGATAGCGTTCGATGGTATCTACGGCGGTTTGTAGGAAGGCCTCTTGCCTCTCAGTGTTCAAAGCCCTGGTTCAGAAAGTGATGTCATCAGCGTAGATTGCGTGCCGTAAATCTGGTATTTTATCGAGAAATTTTGGCAGATTGATCATGGCCACATTAGCGAGATTATTAAATTTTGTTAGATAACTAGTCAAGTTCTTTTCAATAAGCTTTTATTTACTTCGCTGAAAACTGGTAATAATAACGAGGCGGTAATTGGTAAATAAACAGTAGTCATCCCTAGTAAAAACTAGTGTGATCGTGCCTTGTTTAAGTTCATTAGGGAAACAGCCAGAGTTGAACATAAAATCTTATATCAGCGCAAATTTATTAGTTAGGAAGAGTCGAGTAAATTTACAAAGAAGGTGTATAATTTATCAATACCAGCACTGGATAACTTCATGTTGTTTAAAACGCTCAGAACTTCTTTGGGGGTGATTGGAAATAAAAGAAAATCAGCAGATCCCACGTGTCTTGGGAATCAACGTTTTGTGAAACATGCGTAGGGAAGGTCACCATGCATGTGGTACTTTTTATTGAGTGACACCATTATGAAATGACACTGCATATATGCACTAATCTTGCACGCACAAACATAGGTTAAATAGTCGCAGATGTTTATATTACCAGGTGCTCACACCTGCGCAAGGGCACCAAGAGGAACACCAGAATTGATGAGCCAATATGAAGCACTGGTGCTTGTGCGGATTGTAGTCCTGAACACTGCTATATTAATCAACTTCTGAGCATGGCACCCAACTCAAATCGTCGCTAATCGCGACAGTCGTATTATAACAGTACGTATGTAATGTTTATAAAATTGGATAGTCAGCACTGCAGCCACGATTGACAGTCCACGAACATTACGGTCTCCTTGAAAAGTGGTTCCAAGACTTGCCGTGGCTCTGTGGTAGAATGCTCATTTGCCACGCAGAACTCTGGGGTTCGACTGCTGCTGGGACCCTGCCCTGGCATTTATTTATGCATTCACCGGGTCACTGCTACCGACTTCAGCGTTTCCTTAACGCGGTTACGCATTAAAATCACTGATGCGTCTTATGAGCGAGGCCTTTGAAGACCGTGTGTGGACCATCCGGCGGGCCAGGGCTGTCGCCGAGAATCTCAGAAGATGTTCCTCGAACGATGTGTTCTTGGCAGCCTAGCCCCGAGCACACAAAGAACCGTTGGACAAGTAAAGTTAATTCAACTCACCTCAACTCAATTCTCGCCGTTCCAGAGTAGACAATAAGTGTAAATCCCATGTGGATCATACCCAAATAACAGCAGCACATGGGCGCCCGCAGGTATGTGCCACTGTGTGGCGCGAAGTGTTTGACGAGAAACACCACGGGATTGTGACATTATTCATGTCTTGAACAAAGCTCTAATTCTAGTCAAACCATCTTGCCCCTTCAAACTAATTTCGCAGGGGTAACCCCTTCAAACCCCTTCAAACTAACTTTGAAGGGCCACAATAAGGAAGTGATCGCGAGAGCACCCTTATGTTTGCGGCAAGATATATAGAATATATAGAGAAATACACAGATACACGCCAAAAAGTCTTGCAGTATGCAATGAAATGTTCCGCATTCAAAGAAAAGACTGGGGGAGGCGCTGCAATATGGGATTATCATGAGACATCATTTGTTGCTATTAGACAATAGAAAAGCCTGCGAAACCATTAACATTTTATTTTTCGGTATGAACGCTTTAGGATATTGCTTTCACGATCATGTGTCCTATTCAAAGCCTAATGAATGAAGTCCCATTTTTTATGTTTTCACTGCATACTAATATAATTTTTGTACAATGTCTTCCTTGCTTGTTTCAAGTTCGTAGAAATATTTGAAACATTTTTGCACAGGGAACCTGAGTTCTTCTTAAGTGGTTGTCGTTCGGTTTTTATTCTGTAAAGATGATCTTTTTTGCGTATTAGCGCAAGCAATTTAGCCGTCAACCATGGGTTACGAGGTGATTCTAATTTATTTTTGGCATTTTACTTCATGGGATTGTTGATAGAAATGTATAAATGAGTAACGAGTATGCCTTCTCACTATGATTCTCATAATGGATGGAAGACCAGTGAACATATCAGACATGGGTTCAGCAAATATTCGTTTATCTTACCTGTATTTGAT
>WOVY01005575.1:0-26876 GCA_013436015.1 Rhipicephalus annulatus
TCCGTAAATTTACGACCTTCGCTGTGGACAGCTTGCGTGCCTCCATACGTAGTCTGTCCCGTGCACTTCTATTCCTTTTGGTAGTTGATTTGTTTTCCTCTGTGATTTACAGTTATATAAAAGCAAGGCTCTATCGTCATTGGCCCAAAATGTCCCCCGTGGTATGTGCGGACAGGGCAGCGTGATCTACGGCACTTCTTCGTGCTTCCCTGCGAGCTCTGTCTTCATATCCGATCTCTTTGTTTTTTTTTTTTCGTTTTAAGCGTTGCTAACCCACGTTTCCTACTGTTTCTTGGCGCCTTCTATATTTTTGATGCCTCCCACCCAGCCCCCCCCCCTTCTACTTTTCTGGCATTCAATTCTTTATTTGGTATACCGGAGCAAAGAAAAAAAAACAAACTCTTCTTTCTTACTCTTAGGTTCAGAAGCGGAGATTTCTGCGAAATTGATCGTGTCCACGTGCTCTCAGTCGTTTTTTAGAGAGCCCTGAAAGAGAAGTGTCGTCGAAAAGCTCTCGGAACTGTGAGTGGTACAAAAAAATCTGATAACGAAAGAATAGAATAGATAGACTGTTCGAATGCTTGATGTCGCTGCCGCTTTTGTGTCTTAGATGGCCAAGAAAAATGACTCATTGGAGGGTGTGAAATCTTTTTTGCTTTTTTCGCTTCAAAACGAAAAAGGACGAGAGTTACGTGACTTTTGTTATTTCTTTTTGTTTCTTTCGAAGAGGCGTGGTTCGAATGCGCGCTGCACTTTGTCCTTCTTGAAGAGTAATGAGAAGTGTGACGTTTGCTGCAGTGCTTGCGGCAAAGAGGAAACGCTGAATCGAACTACTTTTTTTTTTTCGTGTATTCATTGGCAACTGCGCTGAATTCTCAAGTATAAGCTTATTGAGGTTGCGTACACTCACCTTATGATTCCTCGCTTTCTTGAGTTTTTTGTCGCTTCATATAGTATCAGAACGTTGCTAAATGAAAGATAGCTGCGTAAAGCGTTTTAGAGGAACATAGTTTCGAAACAGGGGAGTGCCGTTTGAACTTTGTGTGAGGCCAACTTTCCTGTGCAATCATTCTTCTCATTTTGTGCTGCTAGGTAAACTGCCTGCTAAATTTAGCTGCTTATGGCGAACTTTTAATCAGTGTATAGGCCTTTCCTCTAAGGTGCTCTCTACAACCAGACAATTTCATTAAGCACTTAGGCGATATTCAGTGCACTTATTTGATAAAAATAACACCATGACCATCGCCGAATGTCAGCGGAATCAACCGAGGTTAAATAATTCAACGCTCTTCCACGAATGTGTACTTTTGTCCTAGCTTGTTGGTGCGTTACTTTCTCACTGGCCCAACTTGAAAAAAGAATGGGAAAGAGCATTCTTTAAACTGCGCTGTCATTCGCACTTGGCACGTGCCTCGAGTGACGGCGCCCGGGAAGTCCCTCAGGCGGCTTTTTTTTTTTATTTCGCCCTAACGTACCGTTCTCGATAACAACGTAGTTGCTTTTTTCGACAAAACTTGCAAGGTTCACTGTCGGGTAAAGTTGCTAATATGGAATTAAACTCCCACTGGCTGTTTGTTGGAAAGAAAGCAAGGCTAAAAAAACAATTCTTTGCTTTCTAATTTGAGCAGCTGCCGAGGGCTGGAAAGCAATTCTCGTGCTCACAGCACCGCCCTGTTTTGTATGGCATCGCTTACAGGAAAACAGAAAAGAAACAAAAATGGCGACGGTGTTGATAGGTCGTTTGTGCCTTTCGGAGCATTTTTTTCCCCGACACGTTTAAGTTGAGTGTCCTTTCCCCTCCGGTCCTTTGCGCCTCATCTCTTATTTTTGTTCATGACTTTTTCCTTATGTGTGTGTGTGTGCGTTTGTACCAGAAAGTGCGGTCTTATCATACCGCTACACGTCGCTCTGAAAAACTCACGTGTTCAACCACGAGTGAGAAACCTCGACAATTGAACACGAGTTTTTTTACCGGGAGGTACGCGTGAATCGCCATGTGTTAAGTTGTCTGCATTTGATGTGTGATCTTGACTCCTGGATAGCCCCAGCGGGGGCTGCAGCATGTCAAAATAATATAATTGATGAAGGTAAATGAAGAAAATGCTTTGACAAGATTGTCGCCGCTAGCAGTCAATTTTTCGGCGGAGAAATGTGCTTTTTTTCTTATTTCTAGGCGTTTTGTTGGAATCGCAAACGAGTAATTTGCTCCAGAGGCTCGGGTTGACTAGCTGTGCTTTGACTGCTGAAGCCCGAGAAAGCGGGAGGGTAGATTCAATTTCGGGAATTAGAATGCCGATGATGATGGACGTAGAGCCCCGCCGCAGTGGTCTAGTGGCTAAGGTACTCGGCTGCTGGCCCGCAGGTCGCGGGATCGAATCCCGGCTGTGGCGTCTGCATTTCCTATGGAGGCGGAAATGTATTAGGCCCGTGTACTCAGATTTGGGTGCACGTTAAAGAACCCCAGGTGGTGGAATTTCCGGAGCCCTCCATTACGGAGTCTCTCATAATCATATGGTGGTTTTGGGTTGTTAAACGCCACATATCAATCAATCGATGATGGACGTAGACTGAAAGTTGTGAAAGCTTGACTCACGTGGGCTGTGCCGGTACGCTTCTTCTCCTATATGCCTCTGAATCTAAGTTCATTTTCTGTTCAATGCAGTACGTTCGGCGTTCACTGGGCAGATAAAAATAAGTTGAGGGGGATGCATGCCAAGTGTACAAGGTGTGAAGGTGAATGTAGCCGCTGCCAAAAAGAAATGTTAACCCGGCCCTAGGGGGGCTTTGGCGGCTACTTGTTACTCCCCAGAGACCGTCCAGACTCTCGGTCTTTTTGAAAAGGAGGCCCTTTGCAGCATGTGAGTCGGTTGGAGTTGTAGTTTCTTCCTCTACCACTCGCCTGCGGTTGCTTGGAGTCTGCTTTTGCCCGTCTATTCTGGTCATCCAACTCGAAAGCAAGCGTGCTTGTCGACTGAAAGTTTGCTTTGCCTCATAATTACTATCCATGCGGCGGTGCACCCTCTACAGGGTAGCTTTGGATTTGTGCGAGCGGAGAAAGAAGTCTTAGATACCTCGACGATTGCGAAAATTGACCGTTGCCATACCTCAGTGTCGGCGTCAACACGCGCGTTGCAAAAAAAAAATCATAACGTGATGACGGCTCCGTATTTCGTCTTCATGATGTCGCAAATTTGTGGCGTCGTTCTAATGTGGTGTGCGTCGTATAAAGACTTCACCACAGGACATTGCCGATTAGTCAACGGTGAGCATGTCGCGGAGGCCATTAAGAATCAGGTGACGTGTCGGAAGCTTGCAATGCCTCCGATCACGGAAGCCCTGCAGAATCAGTTGACGTGTATGAAGCTTGCAATGCCTGTGTTCACGGAAGCTGTAGAGAGCCAGCTGCGGAAAGCTTTTGGAGACGGAGATGAGGAGGTACCATATTTCGACTGAGAAGAAAAAACATTTTTTTCACCATCGAGTCGACTTAGTACTCATACACAGCCGTCAAACGACCCGGCTTCTCACCGTTGATCCGAAAAAGAAAAAAAAAGGCATGGAAGGTGCAACGGAGTTGTGTGCGGACAGATGGCGCGGTTGCAACGTCGACAGCTGCACTGTATTGTCCAGAGTTGACCAACCACTCTCATGCTCGCTTAAACGTGGAGAAACGAAATGAACATTGTTCAGTAAACAAGTCAAATCAGCTTTCGTTGGTAGAATGCCAGTGTAAAGAAGAAATGAAAAAGTTTATAGCACATTATGGATGCAGTATGAATGTTATTGTGGAGCGAAAATTGAACGGTATTGATCACCGAAATTGGCAACACTGCCGTCGTGTGTCAGTGACCTCTGCCTCCATGCAGCGACTTAGTTGTTTTACGCTAGCGGGGTTTTTTTTTCTCTCCCCGTTGGCTTCCGTTCGTGAGGTGCGTAGAGAGGGCACTGGTACTGGTAGGATAAAGGGCGGGGCCTCGTTGCCATGCAGGTCACGGAAACGCAGAGCATCGCTCTACGTAGGCAAACCAGTTTTTGAAAAGCAACGGTTTGGACCTCTACTGCCCTGATGCAAACCGGTGCTGTGCCAGTGCCGGAATGGGTCGTGCGACTGCTGTGTGAAAAGAGACTCGGGTTTCCGGAAAGATAACTCCTGCCACTATTGTCTTGAATAATTCTGTGGGGCATGACTCAAACAACTTGGTTTGATTGCACCGATCTGTCTCTATGATTTTGTCGGATTAAACCGGACTGGTATTACAGTATTACCGTCGTTTTTTCGGCGAGGTTTTCAAGTTAAATAGCAAACGGAACACAAGCCAATGATGCAGACTGCCTATCTTGGTGATGCGATCAGTCGAAATGTATTTTCATGTATTTTTTCTTTTACTTCAAGATTTCTAAGGGCCCACACATCGATCCTTTCTTTGGGAAAAGTGTTGCTTAACGCTAATGAGAGGCTCTGTTCTCCAATTCAGCGCAATCTTCGCGAACTTTTTTTTTTCATTCCAGTCACGATTCCCTGCGCTCCGGCGCGAATCGAAACTTTCTCCTTTCAGTGTGTTTGGCGCTTCTATCCCGCGCGCGTCTTCGCGGCGGTGGCGGCCGCTTCTTTCGTCATCGCTGACGTGTACCGCTCGCGCATGCGCCCTACTCTCGTTCCCCCGTTCTCTTTCTCCCCTCCCTCTTTCCCTACCACTCTTTCCGTGCTTCCCTTTCGCCTTTCCAGCGTAGGGGCGCGAATTTAAGCGGAGCGCGTCGCACGTCCTCCGGTCAGACGAGAGTTTGGGTTGCGAACGCGACGGCGCAAGGGGGACCACAACCACAATCGCCGTAAACATGCCACCGCGCGGCGCGTCTCCGCCTACCTGTTCGCTATCGTCCCAAACCACCAGGGAGCGAAATGTGTTTCGCCTGCGTCGAAGGAAACCCGGAAACCAGGAGCATCACCACTGTGTGTGAGAAACAGCGATATTTTTTTTTCGGGAGAGTTGTCCCGTTATTTCCTTTCAGAGGTGTTTGTGTTTTTCTTTTCGCTTCGCCACGGTCTATGTGAACTTCGTCCGACCTCGGATTAAGTCTGCAGACGCGAAGATTTTTCTTTGTTTTTTTTGTTGTTTTTCCGCGTAAACAAGTGTCGTGTGACGCGTGTGGGGACGACATCTCCTGTGGTTACGGAGTTGACGAGATCGTCGCTGAGGCAGCTCATCTGGATTTGCAACGAACTCTGAGCCAAGTCCACGAAATCAAGGCGGGAGACGCTTCTTGAAGCGTCGGAACGCTGTGCAATATCGAACCGACGGGACCGCTTGCCTCTGACGTCGTCAAACTCTCGTTTAAAATACGCCGGCGGTCAGAGGAAGAAAGGATTAACTGATTTATTTCAGTCCCTCCAGAATAAAACAACCGTTTGTTAGCAGTGTCAGCCCAAACACCTGCCGCTGTGGCAGAGCGAAACCCCCGACTTAAATTGTGGTGTGAGTTTGGGAAGTTTCGCTTTACCGCGAAAAAAAAAAACTTTTGGAGGGAAGTTTCGGGTCTTCGCATCGGTGTGGTGATTCGGTGATGGCAGCGTTTTCTTCTTTGCCTGCTGACACAGCGACGTAACGTCCACTTCCTTATTCCTGCGACAGGAAGTAAACTTTTGGTGGGGGAAGCAGCCGTTGGAAGTTCCGCTGAGCGCTTATACCAACTGTGCTGATCGTTGTGCAAGAGGCAGCCGTTAAGCGCATATCGTTTATTCTTCCGTTGTTAGGCGGTAACACATCGTGTCTGAACCGCTGTTGTTGGTGTCCCGCCAGTTCCGGAGTTCGCGTTAGAAAACATTTGTCCAGAAGGAGCCTCGCTTTTTTTCTACGTTTATTATCAAGAAGTATTCGTTCAGTTCTAATTGAGTAACACAGGAGGAAAGGAAATTCGTACAACGTAGGAGCTGTGTGTTGCGTTTACGCTGTTTTGACGTGGTTCGCATTCTGAATACGATTCGTTCTGCGAGCGTTCATATAGTTGTTAATATCAGCGGCAAACGTACGTGATCCTTCCCGCGCGAGCTGCTAGATTTTTAGACTGAATCAGTATCGCAAGTGTTCTGTCGTGTGCAGAGACATTCCGCGCGTTGAAACCTCCGAAGGACACAAAGTTCGGGAACACGTTTCGACTCTAGCCAACCGGTCGTTTGCACAGTTCTGGCGCAGTTCTGACTTCTCGCCGCAGAGTACAAAACAAAATAAGTCGGCCGCCGTTTTCGCAGCTTTCGTGCCGTAGTTTCGTACGTGTGGTGCGTCACCTCCACATGGGTGTATTGTGTATTCTCTCGACAGTATAATCAAAATTACCCTGTTTTTTTTTTCTGGCGCCCACCGCTTAAGGATTCTACTTTTCGTCTGCGTGTTCCCCCACCGCGGAGCTCCTGTTGTTTGGGGCTACTGTTCCCTTGATAAATCCGTTCTCGATTTTCCTTGAACGCAAACCAGGCGACACCTTAGTATAGTTTGTTTTTTCCGGGTCTTTCTGCAGATCCGCATTGCGTCAGATTCTGTCACCTTGCACCTGTAAACAGGTGCGTCTCAAAGCGATCTCGTGGGAGTAGCGTTTCCTTTCGCGAACTGCCTCGGCGGCGTGAATATTGCTGGGTTAAGATCGAGCTTCACTCCAAAGCTCCGTTCTACAAGAGGTTCTCACCGAAAATAGCGGCCCTCGAAAACGCATTTGTTTTCCAGTGCTCTGCAAACAAGCTTCCTTAGCAGTCGACAGATAACGTTTCTTCTGGCGTTCGTATCCCCTGGTTGCTCTCGGCTTTTGACGGCTTGCTTTGCTTCCTTTGCAAAGACGTCGGCCTACAGAAGCATTTCGCCTACTGATCTCGCCGAATCTCGTTCTGAGTGAGACTTCGTCTAGCTTCTCGCCTGCTCCGTGTCTATACGTTCGAAGGAACAGGGCCTACGAGAATTCGTGTTGACGTTAAGCTGGTGAAGCCGTTCTTGACTCTCTCGGACATCCTCTCTATCTAAGTGCTTCTAAGAGGACGCAAAATAGAGTTACCGGACGGACCTTGACGCGATTGTTCCTTAGCTCTTTTACGTTCTTCGGCTTGCCTTTTCCACTCGGGCACTTTAATCCGTTTTCTCTTGTTGTTCATTCGTCTGCGGCTTAGCCCTCTCAAGACAAGGTTGGAGATTTAAGAACATAGCGTGCCGCGAAGTCTTTGGAGACCTTGAGGCGTCAGTTTCGAGAGAAAACTAAATAAACGGTTGGCGCATTAGTGTTTTTAGCTTGGACCTCGTGGCGTTTATTGAACCGGTTTCTCCAAGTGCATCAAGTGTTTGTTTGCCTCCGTACCTTAAAGTCACAGAATCTGTACTGGAGAAATACAGTCGTATTTTGCTTCGAGCTTGGGCTCTCCGCTATAGGCCACCTTGAACTCGAAGTCGGCTCAAGTTTTGTTTCGAAAGAGCGTCTACTTACTGACTTTAGAAAATCCGATCTCTTTTAATGCGCTCGCGACACTGTCAATTCAGCCACTCGATCAAAGTAACTGCCGCCACAGAAAAAAATAACACAGCAAATAAGTTGGAAATCGTCAAACGAACAAATAATATTTATTTTTAGACTTTTATACTAACGCGGCCACGTCACAATACAGAAAGAAAAGCTTCTTTAGCGCGTTCTACAAACAGTCGTTTGAACGCTGCGATGGATAGGCGTCTGAAAGCTCACAGCTGCATTTAGATAGACGCTACTTCGCAATTTCGGACACGGAGTGTTTGAAAGGTCGCTTGCGGTATTTTTGTACGTGATAAGATCGGAAACGCGGTTTCTCGTCTCGAAGAAGGTGGCAACGTCGAGAAGTTCAAGAAGAGACAAATTGGTGTCGCTTGAACTGAAGTTGCGAATTCGGCAACTCAGAGTTCCGGGCGCTGTACTGGCAACACTGTCGCTGAACCCCGTCGCGTTGTGCTCCAGCAGAGGTGTTCGGGAAACAACCGGTGTTACGATTCCTAAGTCACTTTTTAGCTCTTGACGCCGTCTGGTTTCCTTTTAAAGCCGTCGAAGTTTCGCCCGTGGCTTGTCTTGGCTCGTCCATTGACTTCCCTCGGCGCTTTCCCGAACTTTCTGGTATATTTGATTTGTTTGGACGGGACGACGGGAGACTTGCGCCGGTGATCTAGACACCCGCTACAAACTTCTTCCTTGAAGCTTCTCTTTGAGCGGTTGGGTCCTGGCGGCTCTTCTCACAAACTGTACGTCGTGCGCCTGCCTTCATCTGGACCTGTTGTTGCGTCTTGTGGATTTGCAGCTCGACCGAATTTCGTCGATTCGTTTGTGAGTGTGTGCGCCAGTGTTTTGTGTGTGAAGGAGCCCTGATCTTCGAACCCGCGTCAAAGCACTTCGAGGAAGGGATAGAGAAGAGAGAGACAAAATGGTGTTAAAAACGGCTACCGCCTCCGCGCCTGCGGCGACGCAGGCCAAAAGTGCCGTAGCGGCAGCCGTTCAGGACGCTGCCAATGGCGGTGGTGAATTGACTGTTCAAATGCTGCAGCAAAAAATCGACGATGGAACGGCAGAGGTCAGTGATTTTTTATTCGCGTTTATTCGATCGCTTAGATGCGGCTTACGATACCTGGTTTTGTGTGTCTGTCTTAGCTCTGTGTAACTGTCGTCGCTGTTTTTTTAGGGGCGAAGCTCCTTATAGCGGCACCCGTTCGTCCCTCGTAGTATGTAACGAGTATAACATTTTGACCTCCAAGGTGGTGCCGGTGAGAGACTTCTTCTGTGCGTTGTTGAACAATAAAAAAATAGTGCTCAATGTACATGTCAATGGCTGCTAATGGGGAATGAGAGACAGGAGCATTCGGCTTTTAGTTGACGCGCAGGCTGCGATCACCATTAGCAGCCATTGATTGGCATGTACATTGAGCACTATTTGACAAGAAAGGGTTGCTACGTTATACTCGCTGGGTGTAACCTCCTTAGCTTTAGAAAGGTTTAGCGAGCGTTGAGCCGCAGTGCCATGAACACAATGAACTTGTATATACCATGAATGAACTCGAGGTGGTTAAAAAAATTGCCCGCAGCTTCCCTCGGGAGAACACTGAGGAGGATGCGGAGCATATAATTGGTTAACGGGGTGTTAAAGTGCGACTTACTTGGGTCGATGGCTAAATTGGTTAACGTGGTTGTGAAATAGGGTGTTAAATTGCGACTTACTTGGGTCCATGGCTAAATTGGTTAACGTGGTTGTAGGAGGGGGTGTTAAATGAGTGAACACGTACACACGTATGCGAAAGGGCGGCGCTGGTCGAAGGGACGTCGATCATTGTGTTTGTGGATTCGTTGGAAATCATTTCACCGCGACCTTGGACGTCGACGCGCCTTACAAACCAACCGACGAGCGGCAACCGAGCGAGCGAGCGCCGACCTTGAGTATATATACAGCGCGACGGCGCATGCACTGTCAGCTGTCGAATGTTCGAGAAGGGGGAGAAGCGCAACGGCGCATGCGCGCGCGTCAGCTGCCAATGTTCTCGAAGCGCGACGGCGCATGCGCGCGCGTCAGCTGCCGATGTTCTCAAAGCGTGACGGCGCATGCGCGCTACATTATACAGCTAGCGAATGTTCGTGAAGAGGAGAAGCGCACGCGGTGTGTAGAGGAGGAAGGGTGCACAGATGGTGGAGGAGTGAAGCGCGCGTGGTGTGTAGAGGAGGGAGGGATGCACAGATGGTGGAAGAAGGAGGAGGAAGCTTGCGGACGGCGCCGCACTACAAGCCTCGAGTATTTGATGCTCCGCATCTAAAATGGGAAGTATACACGAAGCGCAAGCCGTAAGAAAGTAAAAGCCGAATTCTCCGCCTCTCATTTCCCATTAGCAGCTATTGGCATGTACATTGAGCACTATCTGACAAGAAAGGGTTGCTATACGTTATACTCGCTGGGCGTAACCTCCTTGGGTTTAGAAAGGTTTTGCGAGCGTCGGATGGCAGTGCCATGAATACAGTGAACTAGTATATACCATGAACTCGAGGTGGTTAAAGGTGGGAAGTGGACCCGAAGCGCAAGTCGTAAGAAAGTGTGCGTGTGCCACCTCTCGTTTAGTCCTTGGAATGTCCGTGGATGGCGGTGCGTCTATATGGGGAATATATGATGAAAAGATGCGAGATGGTGGTACTTGGAGTGTTGAATAGATGGGCGAACGGACACATAGACAGGTGCATGGATGGACGCATGAACGGACGCAGGGGCGGCTTTATGGACGAACGCAGGGACGGACGCACGAACAGACGCACGCACGGACGGGCTGATGGACACATGGACGGTCACACTGACGGACGCATGGGCGGACGGAAGCAAGAACGAAAGGACGGACAAATTCTTCGCCCCACTCTCCATCATTCACTCCGTGGATATGCTGCCATTTTTTTAGTATGTGGTGTAGATTATAGAATTTCATAACACATTGGGAGGAAATCTGCCGCTGGTGTGTGGGGAAGATGAAACCCCAGGCTCCACAGTGGCCTTGGGAATGGCGCCGCCATGGTGGTTTGGAGCAATCTGGAGGGACACCTGGGATAAAAGCTGTCGCAGTAGCTTGACGAAGGCCCACGATCCCTGCGGGAGCTGCACGATAGCAGCGCCGCAGTTCTCCTTTTAGTAAATATTGTAGGAAACTCCTTGCTGCCAGACGCGAACGAACGAAGAATAATTATAAGCTCGCCCTATGAGCTGCGGCGTGCTTACCAATCGTTCACTCGAGTGGTGAGTATTGCAGCTTCCCTTCGAAGCCAACGGGATATTTGTTTTTCACTCTTTTATCAGTGTATGTAAATACTAGATATATTGGGTATTTCAAGTTTTGCGATAATGAAAAAAAAAAACTTGATAACGCCTTTAACTGAGCGTGAATGTCGAAATCTGGCAAAGCTTGCGCAGATGCTCAAGTATGTGATTTAAAACCAGTGAGAGGAGCTGTATATTCGTGGCAAACATCGATCGGCCTGAACACGTAGAGTGCTTCGAATCACGCAAACATGAACGAACGCTATTGGATGGATCTTCATTGCTAACGCATTTGTATGGAATAGCTGTGGCTGTGTGCGCACGCTTTTACTCTAATTTTTGGTTCTAAATGCATGTGCCTAAAAACATTGAAGTATATACCTCGAATCGGACTCGCGCACATATTTTATGATTACCTCTCTCGTAGCCTGTGGCGCTTTGGTGTTGCTAAAACCCACAAACTAAACCTTTATCTCATGATTAGGTGTTTCAAGTAAGGCAAATATTTAAGGGAGCATGGGTGTATTAAGCGTTGAAAAATATTTTGAACAGGGAATGTTGCTGAAGGCAAAGTTTTTGCAAGGTGACTTGTCTCGCTATTTTGCGTTGAAGCTTGGACGTGTTGGCTTAGCATTGGAGGGATAATAATAATAATAATAATAATAATAATAATAATAATAATAATAATAATAATAATAATAATAATAATAATAATAATAATAAGTAATAGTAATAATAGTAATATTAATAGTAATAATAATAATAATTGATATGTGGGGTTTAGCGTCCCAAAACCACCACATTATTATGGGAGACGCAGTAGTGGTGGGCTCCGGAAGTTTCGTTCACCTGGGGTTCTTTAACGTGCACCCAAATTGAGCACATAGGCCTACAACATTTCCAATAATAATAAGTGAGGTCTTACGTCCCAACGATTACGAGATACGCCGTAGTAAAGGGATCCGGAAATTTTAACCATCTAATGTTCTCTTCAACTTGCACTGACATCGGGCATAGTCCACGGGCCTCTACCATTCTGTGTACCGCGAAATGCGACCGCCGGAATCGAACCGCCCGTGGCCTTCGAATCAGCAGGCGAGCACATATAGCGACTGCTCCACCGTGGAAGATAACATTAGAGGGAACGCAGGGCAAGAGTATACGGGGAAAACCAAGGGCAACGCACACACAGAGGGAAAAATCGCGAAAAATTGTGCTGAATGCTATACATGAGGCGAATGCCACTACCCACAATGATGTGTCACTCATGACTTGTTTAGACATATTTCACGACATGAAAGGAGTACTGCTATTGAAGGAGTACCGACGCACGTACTATCAAACTTTCTCACGAAATTTGCCTCAGTGATTTCGTGTGTCGACTCAGACGCATGCCTAGCTAGCACCCCCCCCCTTTTTTTTTTGTTCATATATGGGCGCGCATCGGCTGTCGCGACAATGAATGCTTTTACTCGTAGAAGTCCACCTGTCGTCAAGGTGACCTTTTCCTGTTCGACGATTTGTCACGACCGAGTGTTCGACGCACTCCGGTGCAGACGAAGTAAACAAAAATTAGTGACGTAGATATATTTTGCTGGTGCTCTTTTCTTCGCAGTTTCGCTAGACCTTTCTTTTTTGCAAAAAACTTTGCGCTTAGTGGTGAGCCAAACCCATGACAGTGGCAGTCTGTTTGGCAAGCGGCTTAGCGCTGGATGGTATGTGGCTTGGCGTAAATGTCACCTTCCCTGTCTTCGTGGAAAACCGAGTCCTCATCATTGTAATTATCAATTTCGTGCCAGTGGTTCGCAGAAATGCGTGCAGCTTGGGGAATATGGTGTGCTTGGGAGCTTCTGGAGAGCGGGTTTTGGGTCGTTAGTTTTTCTTTGCCCCATTGTAACGATTTGACTCCGAATACCAACTTGTAATAATCTCCTGCTTTCACTGTTTGTGAGGGCTCCAGTGCATGTAATGATCGAGAGATAGCTTGAGTCGAGCTTGCGTACGCAAGTTCCTTGGCTTCCAGCGACAGAGAAAACACACGTTTGAGTTTTTGAATTGACAGTAAAGAAAAAAGAATTTCGCGCTCATTAGTAAATCACTATTATATGAGACCGAAGACTCCACTCTTACTGCGAGAAGACTACGAAAAAAAAGGGAAAAAAGGTGAATAATTGCGCGACCTTGGAACTCCCGCGCCATACGACGTGACGTCGAAGATTTCGACGGCGTTTCCGAGGCCATACGTGGTTCTTGAAATCGGTAAAAATGATGTCCGTCGTTCTTAGAGAGGCCCGCAGACCAAATGTACAAACTGTCAGAAAAATTTAGTGCAGCCAGTGTCGCCGAAATGCGAAAAACACCGTTCGAAAATTGCGGCGTCATGCGCGACGATTTCGGTGGCGCTCCATTAAAAAATGAGACTGATTTTCGTTTTTTTTTCTTTTATACTGACGGACATATGATGGCAGACTTAACGACGATAGAGAATAATTTGTTACTCTTAACCGATTTATTGCCCGCCGCGGTGGATGAATGTTTGCGGTGCCCGAATGCTGCACGAATGTCGTTGGTTCGATCCCTACCGTGACGGTCGCATTTCGGTATAGGCGAAATAAATGACGTCAGTGTACTACGTTGTCAGTGCACGTTATAGAACAGCGGATGGCCGAAATTTCCCGAATCCTCGCTACGGCGTCCGTCGTAATCATATCGTGGTTTTAGGACGTGAAACCCCGGATACTAATAAATTGATTCATAATTTCACTTTAGTGTCCCTTTACACAAGCCAGCCGCTATAGCATTCGCTTATCTAAAACTGTCTACGGCGGCGCTCGAAGGTTCGTCCATCAACGCCACTGCATTCTGATTAACGTTCACCTGGGTGTGCGAACCATTTTCTGCATTCAGAATGCACAGTAAAGCCCTATGTGCGCCCGCTTCCTTATCGTGCAAGTCCGCTTTCATTTCGCACCTTCGCGAAACGAGGCCACTCATTCAGAAGTTGGAAGGCCAATTCGTTTCCTCTGCAGAGTTCCGAGTCGCGATTGCCAGCGTGCATCTTGCTGAATAGGCAAGCGAAGCGACGCTAACAATGGGCATTGGAATTGCGCTCCTCGCGAGGTGGCGCTGATCTGCCGCGTTTGTAAAGCTGAAATGTTCTTTTTTTTTTCTGGATGCTCTCTTCGTCTTCAGCGAGTTATTATGGCGTAGCCACGTGTGTCGATTGCCACCTTGCATTTTATTCGTGCAACTCATAGACTCGCTTTTTTTTACTCCCTCGGCGCGCGCGATTTCCGTAAGCGAATCATCTGGAAGAAGCTCCTTTCGTCCCAGTTTTGCGCGCAAGGAACGTGTGAAAAAAAAGTAAAGGCGCCTTCTGCGAAGATGTAATAACGACAAGCTCTCCATTCATTAACGGAGGCCCGGAACGCCGGTGTTCACGGCGTGCTTTCGCTAATTACGCGCTTCGTAGCCGTCTTCAACTTAGGCGTACTCTGTGTGCCTAAAGGTGATGAAACGAATCGAAATGAGCTTACAAGCGTGAACATCTCGACTATCGCAGGGGTGGTGAATTTCTGTCATGGTGGTCTGGTGGTTTTGGTGCTCTATACTGCTGACCAAGAAGGTCGCGGGATCGAACGTTGGCCGCGTTTCGATGGGGGTGAAGTGCTTGGGGCCCGTGTACTTCATCAGCCTAGCTGCACATTAGTGTACCAGTGTTGCGCTCAGTTACCAGAGCCATCCGCTATGACGCCCTTCACATTCATGTCGTGACTTTGAGATGGTAAATACCAAACTTTTATCATTTGAGTGATGGTAAACGTCGACAAAAGAAGTCATCCTAACCGTGAACTGGGAAAAATCTTCAATAAATAAATCAAATTAGTGTTCCTGTGTGGCGCTCTATTCAGTTAAATTATTGTCGCGTCATCGCTTCTCGAGTCGCGCATCCTAGTTAGTGTTCTACTGTATAGTTGTGCTTTGCGTACCACGCACGAGGCACGGTTTCCGCTGTCGCCTACGGCGCGCCGATCCCGGGGACCACACACGTATACAGCCTAACGTGAACTCTGCTGGAATGTGGGGGACAAACTAGATCCGTCAGACATGGCGGATAGTTCGTCAGCGGTAAGGAACAGAAAGTTGCAGCATCAGCCGTCGGGAATGAGAAGAATCAAGAGGCATGCTTCTCTTTCTTCTCTTCTATCTCTTTCTTTCCGTCTCTCCTCGTGTTCTGGATGACCCTTCTGTGCTTCACACGGAGAAAGGACCGCATTTCCATTCGGCCTTCTCGTAACGAAGTCACGCAGGCGGGGGAAGGTCTTATTTCGCTTCGCCGTGCAGCATCGCAACCTCCTCTTGAAACTGCGGGAAAAGTGGCTTGGGTGTGTTAGGCTGAAGGGAGCCGTGGCCGATGCGGGACTGCGGGTAACATCTCTTCGATGGCGGGGCTTCATCATGCGCAGCTTTTGCGGTTGCAGTTCGTCGCTTTTGCCGCGTGCCTCGGGTCCCGTCCCGCTTGCTATCGGTTTCTGACGTTCTGCCGGCCGTCGATTTCGAGAGCGGGGTTTCTCTTTTCTTTGATCAGCCTCCCGTATGATTGTGTCAGTTATTTACGCAATGTCGAGTTCTGTTTAGAACGGCGCGCACGGATCGGTGATTAGATCGCCATGGGGATAATGTCTTCTTACCTGAGATTCTCCGGTAAGCAAAGAGACCACTCCGTGTTTCAAGACATGTCTTGCCGAAGCGTCCGCCGCAACTCTTTTGTCGGTTTTTAGAAGTGATCCTCTTAGATTGACCAGGATAGCTTGGCGACTTCAGTTACGTGTTAGTGCGCGCGCCTTCATTGTCTCACTGCTGTGCCCATCTTTCAGCTGCTTATAATGTTGCCATCAAGCGTGGAGACCCTAACTGAAACTTTACACGCCGCCGTGGCAAAGACAGTGGCGATCGGTTTAGAGGCCGCTGTGCAAGACCACAAGTGCTTTTGAGAAATAACAAAGTCTTTGTGTGGGTGTTGGTATTCAGAATAGTTTTGGTGTGGTTCTAGCGTGCACACTGAAAATTTTGTGATCATTGGGCTAGCCGGGATGTGAATATATTAACGAGTATTCAGTCGGAGACTGCCTTTATTTCGACCGGTTGAGGCTCTGAAACCGTAGGCTCAAGGTTCTGAATAATATTCGGCAAACAACTCAATGATTTTATTCGGAATTTTCTACACCAGGTCATACTGGCACGGACGCGTGGCAAACGAAACCACTCATGCAGTCGCCGCGCAAGTGGGTCGGCCTATTATTCATTACCCCATACCCCAGTTTCTTGCCACACCAGGCGGACATTCTCAATCCCTATATAAAAATGATGAGTGAAGGCTCTTCTAGCAGAGCCTTTATGAATTATGTTCGCGTAAAATCGAAAACCGACAGTAAACGAAGGCTCTCACAAGCTACACCAGCACTTCTGTTGAGCGGCGACGGCGGCACACTCGCCAGAAAGAGATATTTTCGAACAAAACTATGGCCAGTGCAGCATATACACCACATGTACTTGAAAAAAATGCTTTGGAGCCAGACAAGCAATTGGAAACACTTCTCCTAGATGGCCACATTGTCATGAAATACGCCGAGCAGATTTACACAACCTCATTTGGGTGCGCGCTGCTTTCTCGCGAGGACGAACACACATCGAACACATGCCACGCGACTACATAAGAAGCTTAGGCGTTGTGTTCCAGTCTAATGATGAAGCTCAAAAAGCACTATAGCGACATATATGCTACTATACAAGTGGCCTGTTTCGAGTGGTCTAGAGGAGGTCGGCCAACTCGGGTGATGGCGACTCTTGGAACGTCCACTACAACGGATGAACGCGAACTGGTGTAATCCTAATATGCTCGCGCTGTGCACCTAGTAATCCCTTTCATATTCCCAAACTGCGACCAAGAGCCGTCTTTTTCTTTCAATTAAAGGTTCCAGTCATTCAATCGTTCACACTTAACGAAAGGTTTGGTGCTCCTGTGACTGCAACAATTAATAGGTTACGTTAACGAATATTAAAAACTCATCACTTAGTAAACCTTAGCGAGTGCTCTTAATATATTTTTAAGCATCTTATTTGCTTATTCGTTATTTTCTTATCTATTTGTTTTTTTCTGCGTTACGTACATGGGTCAAGAAATATCAGCCTTACTCATTTACAGAATTTCGGGGGAATACAGCGAAAATATTGTGCGACAAAAAGTAATAATAAAGAGAGAGAGAGGGGGGCATGTCAGATCGATGCACTAATGTTGTCTTTGTGGCCGTTGTTATGGTATCATTCTCTTCAATTTTTCTTTTTCCTTCATTGGAGTCAATTGTCTAATACTTCCCGCTGTTCTGTCTTCCCTGTTCACTGTTTACAGTTCTTCATGAAGTATAAAACATTCTTGAACTAAAACTTCACTTACCCTTCAAATTAAATGTAACCGAAGATCCGATTCACCCTTTTCATCACTGTTTCACTTGTCCAAAACCTCTGTTGCGTACTCATGCGTGGTAAGGCTGCATTTGACATAAATGTGTATTCACAAACGAACGAATCAAGCAGTTGATAGTTCCTTTGCTCTGTCAGGCGTGTTCTGTGTTTGCGCTGGTTAATTTCAGTTTGAGGATATGTACCAACGAGGCCCAAATCATGTTTCATAGAACGTTCGATGCGATGCGCCAGCGTGATGCCCCGTACTTTCACAGACGCGGAATAAATCTTTAACGAGAACAGCGCAAAGATGAGTGCGCTGTATGCCTTTGCGAAAAGTTTGTTTCACCACTCCGAGCTGCTCTTGTGGGCTGGCATGTTCGCCTTCAAGCCGTATTGATCCCAAAAACAGCGTCGCGTATATTTTACCGACGTCTACTACATATAAACCGCGCTATCGCGCTTGTTCTTTCGTTGCTGCTTTTATCTCGCTGAAGTGTGCGCGTGAATGCGTACCTGCATTCACTTACGTATTGATTGATTTGTGAGGGTTAACGTCCCAAAACCACTATTTGATTATGAGAGACGCCGTAGTGGAGGGCTCCGGGAATTTCGACCACCTGGGGTTCTTTAACGTGCACACACGGGCCTACAACATTTCCGCCTCCATCGCATTCACGTAAGTAGGGCTTAAAAGCATAGTAGTGTATGAGAGATGCAGAATGAATGCGTTAAGCGCGGCCCGTCTCATAATTGATTATGCACGAGGCTGCTCTCTCATCCAAGTCTCGTCTCAGCTGCAACAGCCTGAAGTGACCTCTCTTTAAATCGACGACATCCATCGCGAAGCTATAGGAATGTATTAAAAAAGCGAGTGAAAGGAACTGTGACGGAAAAGTAACCCCGAAAATATGGCTGAACGGCACTTCTCGAGTGGGACCATGATAATGGTTTTCTTGGGCCACTACCGTCATTGAATGTCGGTTTCGTTTTTTCTTTTTTTTTTGCTTTTTTGCGCCCTCTGTGGAGCGTTCTATGCACTAGCTATGCCGGCTTCAGTGACGGCGCATATCGGTTGAGCGTTAGTTGAGCTCGGATTCAACTTTTGTTTTTAGTTAACACTGTGCCAAGGAATAGGACAGATACGAAACGGAAATTTTGTGGTTATGAAGTATGAGAGATGTCTCAAAAGACTTGAAGAATGCTGAAAAGAAAAAAGTGCTGCAGAGGAAGGCGATGCGTATTAGGTAGCAAGCTTATTTAGTTTATATTGTAGTTGTGTGTGATCTGTCACAAGTGGAAGCATAAATGGTTTATTAACAAGAAGTTAAGTCGCGCATGCTATTTAGTGCAGAACTGACAACTGCAGATACAGACTTGGTGATGAGTGTTTAGCTACTGCCAGCGGAAGTCGGAGCTAACAGACTTGCGCATTTTGATGCCAAAAGTTACAGTGTGGATTTTATTTTTATCTACTGATTGCTGCATCACTATGAAGGCGCTGTTCATAAGCAAACTTTTTTTTCTTTAATGTCCAAACACAGGAAAAACTTGTGCAGAAAGCACCGCCTAAGCCCTCAACTCATTCTCGACTACATCGAACGCTTACCGAAGTGTGTGCGTTAACTTTGGGACATCCGCACTTGACAGGTTGACCGCGTTCCCCGCCGCGGTGGTCTAGTGGCTAAGGTACTCGGCTGCTGACCTGCAGGTCGCGGGATCGAATTCCGGCTTCGGCGGCTGCATTTTTGTTGGACGCCAAAATGCTGTAGGCCCGTGTGCTCAATTTTGGGTGCACGTTAAAGAACCTCAGGTGGTCGCAATTTTTGGAGCCCTCCACTACGGCGTCTTTCATAATCGTATAGTAGTTTTGGGACGTTCAACCCCACATATCAATCAATCAATCAATCATTCAATCAATCAATCAGGTTGAGCGCGTTGCAGTGGGCCTAACTAATCGCTCGACTCCTCGACCTTTGCTTACCTGCGCAACGCAATCAGTCACCCCTGATTCTCACCAAATCCGCAACAACTGCTTGTCATTGTATTCGTTCCTTCACAACGTTTATCTCCTTCATCTCAACTCTCACACTCGGTGCTTCAGCGTGAGTGATTTCTTCTCACGTAATCAACGCTGGCACACGCATGTGCGGATACCGTATCACTCCCGACTAACAGAGCTTGTGTCGTTCTATGACGTATTGGCAGGCATTCTCTATGCCCCCAAACTCTTGCAGCCTGCGTGACTCGATAGTTGGTCTTCCTTTCGTTGTTTCGTGACTTTCATTGCTTGTCGTGTCCGAGAGACCTCCCTTGTTTGTTTATTTTTAGGCTCGGTGGTGGTACAAAGCAACTGCCTCCTCTTGCACATCTTCCTTTTTCTCCTCCTCCTCATGACAAGCTTGTAGCGACGCCCTGGCTTGCACCTCGTTGTCCTCGCTATTCGAACGTCGCGCGCAAAAGAGGCGTTGGCGTTCCATCTTTCGCTCGACTCCCTATTGTTCCCTCGTTCGGCTGCATGCTCTTATAAAACAGCCGAGTCCTATCTGCCTTGTGTTGTCGAGTGTTGCGTGCTATAAGGAGTCCTCTCCGAAAGGGGGCGCTCTTACCCGTCCTCTTCCGCCTATACTCGAGTTGTCGTCCTGCTTTGGGAAGGGTTCTTCCTTTCTTGGACACAGCGTCCCTTATTGTTCCCATCCGTTCCGCCTGGCGGGGCCTTTTATTTGTCGCCGCTCCTCCCCAACGCCTTCGGTTTCTCACTTACGCCCTTGTTCTTATCCCCATTTTTGTGTTATAGTTCCTTTCTTTTTTTCTCTTTCCCCTTTGTTCATGTATGTGTGATTCCGAGGTATTTACCAATCTTCGCGCTTTCGTTCCTTTGCGTTGCCGGGTCAAACTGTCCCGATGACGCCGCATTCCCTTACCCTCGTTATTTTATTCCCTGTTTTCTCATCCCTTGGTTTGGTTATCCACCTAAAGCTCCCTTGTCACGTCTGGGTTTTGTTCGTTTGGTTAGCCATGTCTGTTGGTTAGTTCGCTCGTATTCATTTGTCGCTTATGGCCGCGCGTTCTTCGAGCAGACTAGAGTGCGATTTTATCCGCTCGCGTGCTATCTAGTTTTCCTTGTCCTGGTCTCTCCACTTCCTCGGGCTCAATTTTCTGCGGGGAAACGCGCAAAGTTCTCGCCAGTTTGTAGCGTTGGCAAACGCAGATGAGTACGTAGCTATAGATAGCGAGCGTTGTCGGTTAACGGGATTGCTGGAAATGGGATTGGTAGAGATAGCGGATACGGACCTCACCGCTTACTGGATTGCGATGTGTAGTGAGTGTATCCTGTAAGGCTCGATTGAATATGTTGTTAGATATAGCCATGTGACGTCGTGTGGAGCCGCGTGGTGGTTCAGGAAACCGGAGGGGTACATACACACTTGCTGATTAAGTTGTTCTGTCTGTTTGTCTACATTCGGTGGAGAGTCTGGATGCGCTGTTCTGTCTTGTGTGCCCCAATGCTTGAGACGAGCGTGTTTCCGTAACGTTGGTACATTATCATAGTGGATGGGGAAGGGGTGGGTGTCAGGGGAGGACTGGTTATGGATACTGTGGCCACACGCCGTTTTCGTTTGCAGTGAAGAAGTCTGTCACTAGGAGCAGAAAAAATTAGCCAGTCGGTATGTTCCAGAGTGCGCCAGAAACTACAACGAAGCCAATGTTAGCATAGCTCGAAGGATCTTGGGGCTTCCTCCGAGGTTAGCTTATATAGCTATGGGATAATGCGTACCGCCCATAAATCGCTATTCATAAAGTTGTTTTTTGCTTTTGTTTTAAACTGAGATTACTTAAAATGTTAGCCCACAGATAGGCGCCGGCTACACTTTAGTGAGACGTTTGTAACATATAGCATACCGGATCCAACATTTCCAAACTTGAGAAATTCTACAGCACATACCATATACAACTTGAAGCTGCTATGACACATTAGGTTTCATACGTTCGCCATACAATACAATAATTTTTGAGCTCTACAATCGACTGACAAGGGAAAAAAGGAAACAATATGAGTTTCGCCTTTGAGTTTCCTCAAGTGAATGCATAAGTGACGTTGTGATTTTTTTTTAATTTTCGCCTTGCCAGCCTTTCACTAATGTTATTCCTCTTGCGTTGATTCGTCGCGTGGCTCGTGTATTTGAAATCCCGTGATAAAATTTTACTCGTGGACAGTGAAACTTGGGTGTTCGAGTCTCTGACGCCTGGTACAAAAATTTTGGCTCTGCTTCCAAGAACGCAGATGTTTAATTCCCAAGTTTTTTATCGTTATCTCTAAATATTCATTCGGATAGCTGTTCTGTGTTGAAAAAGGAAGGGTTTGGCATTGAAATGGCTCATTTCCATGGATTACGGGAGAGTTAAAAGGCTTCTGATGAGCCGTTTAAAATAAGAAAAGCAAATTTCACTATAGAAAAGCACTATAGGAAAGCAATGTCACTATGTAAAAGTAAAATTTTCTTTGGGCGTTCCGATTATCACCTTTCCATCAGCATAATTAAGTTTCGAAGGTCATTTTCTGTTTGAGCAATAGGGGAAAGCGCAACTCGTAAATTTGGGATTCCGGCGGTAAAAAATGAGCAAATAAATAATTAAAAAACATTACGATACGCGCATGTGCTTAGGATTTGATTTAGTGCATGTGCTTAAGACGCATGTGCTTAAGATTCTCTGCTTTTAATTTTGCGTCCGGAATTGCGAGACCATTAAAATTCACGTGGTTTCGGTAGTTATCTTTTTTTTAACCTTTGGATAGCTGGCCTCTATAATGTGAATCTTAGTTTGTTTATTTCACACTTCCACTGCCTAATAATTGCAAGCCAATGCGCCAGGTTTGTAATGAACTCACGCGGGTAAGAGACAAGAATGCGCTCGCAATGAGATCTATTGCGCTGCAAGCTTAGTTCAGTTTTTGTTGTTTGTTTTTAAATACACTTTGCTTGAATCTTGTAATGGTGTATGGGTGCATAGATTAAACGCAGTCCACTGCGACCGAGCAGTGGTTATTGTGCTCGAATGCTGGCCTATGGTCGCGGATTCGATTCCTGCCGTGGTTGTCGCATTTCGATTCAGACGAAACGGTATAGGCCCGTGTACTGCGCTATAGGAGCGCACGCTAAAAAAACACCCAGGTGGTCGAACTTTCCGGAGCCCGTCACAGTAGGTCGTCTCTCATAGTTGTATCGTGGTCTAGTTTTTGTTAAACCCAGATATTATTATATTATTATTATTATTATTATTATTATTATTATTATTATTATTATTGGGGTTAACGCAGGTGCATAAGTGACTGGCCATTCATATGGCTGAAGCAGGGTGCTCAAAATTTTCGGCAATGAAACACCGGGCTGCTTCGTCGGTCACGCTTTCTAGCGTATCTGTATCATGCGAGAATTCGTATTATCCGAAACAGAAGTGGAGTACGTATGTCCCTATTGTTAGATAAGCGCTAGGCTTAACAGAGACAGTGCACCGACTTCTATAACTCGCTAACACGACACCGTGGGCCTACCTGTCTTTGCTCTGTCACCAGATAAATAAAAGACGAAGAAAATCGAGGCACAGTTCAATAAAGTCCATGACACGTGTACAACACAAAAGGCAGCGACGAATGAACTTTCATCTCCGCTCTTTATTTCTTTTTTGTTTTGCTCCCACTCTAACGAAACGAGGCGTAAAACAACCTTTCCCGCCTGTCTTTCTTTGTCTCGGCTGAATGCAGCCCTCTCCTATCGGAGTGAGCATGTTCCTAATTAGGGCGTGCAGGCTATTAAGCTTGGAAAGACCCCAGATGGGGCACCGTATACAAACAGTTCGCTGGGCAGTCCGCGTACTCGGCTGTCTTTGCTAGGCTAACGCCGCTTCTAATGACTCGTGAAAGAATTAGAGGAAAAGTGAGGTAGAGGAAGAGAGAAAGCATCGTACTGTGTTTAAGTACGTATCAGAGGAGTGCGCTGTAGGCGTCGGGCTTAAGCTTGTTAAGTCTATCGGGCACTTCTTATTCCGCTGTCGTCTTTTTTATAGACAATCTCCGAAGCGATGTTTTGGACGAATTGGGCTTTTTTTTTTTTTCCGGGGGACAGAGAACTTTTAATTAGCGACTCTTCGGGCAGCCAGTGCTGCTGAGAAACACACTCAAATTGAACGCTTTCTTCGCCGCCTCCTTTGCTGCCTTCGTAACTGTGAGCCTGCGCAGTTTGACAAAACATTGCAGTCCTCGCGCCAGGCTGGAAGCGTAATAAATGTATGGCCGCATTTTCAGGGGCGCTTGTTGTCGCCGCGTTCCCCTAGCTCCTTTCGCCGATGACTGGTCGATTACGGCTCTGGCGTGAGCGTCCCCGAGACAAAGCGCTGCTCATACACTTCGCTAGGTTTCCTGAGCAGCGTTGGTTGTTCGTGTGTGGAGCGCTTGTTGCGCTCACATTATAGCTGCCGGAGGTGGAAGGCTAACACAATCGCTTATGAGCCCTACCCTCGGAGTTCGTATGTTAGTTGGCAACGTGTATGTGTTTGTTATTTTTCATCATATGAATGGTGTTCGTGGGACTTAATGTTATACCAAATACTGTGTTATCTGACGGAACTGTGTTTTTTTTTCTGTTGCTTTTCGGATCGCTATCGATATAGGTGATGCTTGTTATATTTTCAATTACTTATATAAACCTCTCAATAGGTGCTTTTCCTAATTGTTTGATTGCTGAGAGAGAGAGAGAGAGAAAACGTCTTTGTTCTTAACGGGCATGGAGAAGGAGGGCGTGGGAGGAACCCCTAATTCGGGGTCCCTAGGACGACTCCGGTGACGTGTCGAGCCCGCTGTATCATAGCTCGGAAGACCTCGGGAGGTTCATCGCGGAGAGCATTTCCCCAGTGCTGTAAACTTGCAATGGAGTGATTGGCGATGAATAAAAGGTATAGCACTTCTTAAATAGCACGCAATTTTTGAGATGTTGTGTGTGTGTGTGTGTGTGTGTGTGTGGTGTGCGTGTGTGTGTGTGCGCGTGTGTGGTGTGTGTGTGTGTGCGCGTGCGTGAGAACGTGTATTTTGTGGTTGCTTTAGCGATAGCGTAGCTCAGCACCTCGCCCATCAATATGCTGAAATTAACATTTCGTCTTTTTCATAGATGATTACGCGTGCGTGCGTAATGTGCGCAGTGAGAGAGAAATATCCGTCTTGATTTTGCAAGTACTTTTCTTTACAGGATGCGAAAGACAAAGAGGGGGGGGGGGCGCTAACAATAATCTACGAACGTTCGCTTATCACATTCATTTAATTTTCCAAATGTCTCGTCGGGAACTGCTTATTGCATATGATTGTGTGTGTGCCAAGTGCATGCCGAGGTTTGTATTCCAGCTCGCGTGGTCATGTTATTTCCACGAGGCGTCTAAGGTTGAGATATGCACCTAGGCGTGTGTCATTTCGCACATTATATTCGTAATTTAACCAAGCCTAAGGCTATATAAAGGCTGTCAAGGAAGAGCTGACAAACTTGCGCGCCGTTGTGTTACGGCTAGATAGTGTTTTTTTTTTTTTGCTGGTTAACCAACGTGTGACACTTTTCGTGGCGCTGCGGGATTTCAGACTGCAAGTTGTTCACAGGGTTGTGAGTTACTCCGCAAGTACACGTGGCTATAACGACAGTGGGTGCGCGACATTCTTTTTACATGTCACCAAAGTGGCGAGGCGCTTTCACTTGAAATGCTAACGCAAGTTGACATTCCCGAGCGCCCGCGAATACTCGTTCTCACTCCCTGTTTTGTGATTGTTTACACTTTGCGTGTGCACGATCGCTACTTGTCTTTGTCGGAGCCCGCTGTGTACGATGCACCAAGTAAGCCTCCCGTCCTTTTCTCGTCCTGCGCGTAATTAGGCTATCTACCGGATGGTAGTTTGTATTTCCAGCTGAATATTGCGGCTGAATCGCGCGTCGGTTCTGTTGCTTCAAGCAGCCGTCCGTATGACGCATGTAAATTTCTCGCGGCTCGTTTTAATGCCCGACTAAAGTGAGGACGAAACGTTTTGGTGATTTTTTTTCTTCGCTTGTTTAAGGCTGGTTTCTGCGGGTACTCATGTGGTGCTTCAAAAACATAACGTAAATTTTGAAACGAGTCCATTCGAGCTTTGGTGGGTGCTGGTAATGCGTGCGTGACAATGGGTCCATAGCTTCTTTAGCAGATGCCGAGAGGTTCACGTCTCGCATTCAATTTCATAACGCAGACATACAACATGCGTAAGCGCACGCGACAACATAGTCACTGTCGTGGTATATAGCGGAAGCAGTCTGTCACTGAGTAAAGCCTACGTTGACTTGTTTTGGGTGACACATAATACCAAAGCTGCTGTCCTTGTGGGAGGACCAGCTTTAGGAAGCTGTGTGGCTTGCCGGTAATTAGACTGGTTATCGTGTTTTGAAGAGTGTTGCTTTAGCTCCAACTCCTCCTGATGTTCATCGCGGTGGTGTAGCGCTTACGCTGCTCGGCTGCCCACCTGAAAAGGTCGTAGGTGCGATATCTGCTGCCACGCTCGCATTTTTATTGAGGTGAAATGGTAGTGCATCGTGTACTGCATGTTGTAAGTGCACGCTAGCGGACGCCAGATGGTCGAAATTGCATTAGCCCTTCACTACAGCGTTCCTCAAGGACATGTCGGGGTTTCAGGACATATACAATCTCAGATTCCGCAAGCTTATTCACATATTTACTCATCAGAAGAAATCGTCTGGAAAGTATATTATTGTTCGCCGTTCGCTTGCAATTTCTTTTGTTTGTTTGCATACCGCGTTCTTTTTTACGTATATAACTCGCATTTCCTTAGGCTCGATATATTGACTGAGACTGTCAGTACATTGCCGGAGAAAAAAAAAAGAGGGCCCGCAGTTTATTGCATGTTTACAACATACATAGGGCGAGTTCCCCTCTCACACCCAACGTCTCACATTAAGGTCACTTTGTTTTTTGTTTGAATGACTAGTTAACAGGCTGATTTTGTTTAGCAGCATTCTGGGTTGAATATCATGCTTTTATGACTGTAGCCATATCCGGTGACGGACGGGCCCTTTTTGGGCCTTCGGTTATCATCTCTATTTCGCGTTTTGATCATTCTCAAAATGTGCGGAGCCTTCGGTCAGATGCACCGCGCTAGTTGGGCATGCACATCGCTCGCTGGCACACAAGCCGGTGTTTGCTTGCGGGGAGGCGTTTGTGCTTACATAACGAAACTAAGTGTGCATGTACGCCAGGAGGCAAGCACGTGCGCGTGTTGTGGCGAGCAATGGACTCGCCGTTGATTACGTGTATGCGTTGGCACTGAGCATCTGAGATTGTGCGTGTGTGTGTGTGTGTGTGTGTTTGTGTGTGGTGTGTGTGTGTGTGTGTGTGTGGTGTGTGCGTGTGTGTGTGTGGTGTGTGGTGCGTGTGTGTGGTGTTGTCCCGGTGCTGTGTGCAGACGTCAAACCTATCATGAGGCACTGCATAACGGCAAAAAAACCATTTCACGTATTATTCTGTGCAAACCAAGGACAAGCGTCTTCTTCATAATATCTAGTTACGCGCGAGGAGAAAAGTCTGTCGAAGCATGCGCAATAGATTTTGCTCTTCCATGTGC